>JARFXV010002283.1:0-76484 GCA_031761425.1 Cosmopolites sordidus
TTGCCAAATATAGCGACGGGAACATTTAGAATCACGATATCGGGCAGGTTTGAAATGCACAGGCGCAACATCTTCTTCTTTTTGTGTCGATGGCCTTTTGCGGTACGTTTATGTTAATGTAAAATAGAAAGGCATTGTTTATCTTTTTTTGTGGTTAATTTTTTTATGGTGGCTATATAAATAATAACGAACTAGTATTATTACATATAGCATTATTTAGATATATGCCCATATAAGAAAGAACAAAATAAAATGAAACTAAACTTTCAGTTGGAAAGTATCCAGTGCTTTTATTCAAAAATTAACATTTACGGTTTTAAATTAATTCTGTACTAAATTTTCGTTATTAAAATAGTAAACTTATTAATACACAAACTTATTTGTTGATTAACTTTTTGTATTATACGGCGTAATTAAAATCTAAGTTCCAAGTACATATTTTATAACGATCATTACTGGTATACAGATAAAACCTAATGCGATAATAAGCACTGCAAATAATGATTTTCTTTAATTAAGTTTAGATTGATTGGGTGTAATTATGGAGACATGTCCTTGCAAAGCTCTAAAATTAAATTTGACATTTTTTAATGATTTTCAAACGGTTTGAAATACAAATTTTAATCTAGAGGGTAGTGGTGTCATTTTTATAAATAAAAAATAGGAAATTGGTGTTTTTTCTGAAGCACGCTTTAATTTTTTTGAAATTAACACTCTTTTGTCCATAGAAAGTACTTTTATTTTAATTTTTAGTAGGAGGCACGGTTTTTGAGATAATTTGACATGTTTCGATAACTCTGCAGCAGTAGTAGTAGTAGTAGTAAACTATTGCTCGTACAAAATAAAAGCAGTTGCACGTCATTAAAAGCACATGATCAACATTTTTACTGCCTTGTCAAAGAATATTGACGTATATATCTATACGTAAATATTCTTTGGCCCTGTTGCCAGATTGTGATTAAATATCACAACCTTACTTTAGCGAATAATTTTTACAATTTAAACTTTAATAACAATTAAAACAATCAATTCTAAATTAAATGCAAATTACTATGTAACTAAAAAAATATATAATAAATGTTTAAAGTTTTGCATGTGTCGTCGATTTAGTACCTCTAGATAGATTCAGCAGATGTAAAATGCTTCGTTCAAAAACGGTTAATTTATTCAAAACTATCGACATTTTTTAATATTTGAATGGTTAAAAAATTAAAATATTATATAATTACCACTGACATTTATTGATATATAATATGCAAGTACAAAACAGAAACAACAATGAAATATCTGCATGCACTTATATTTTCATCAATCAGAATCTGAAAACTACTGGCTGGAATCACTGTTTTCATCTGCAGTATTTATAATTCACGGAAGAACTTCTTTTCATACAAGTATATGCTCTCTGTCATACCATTTAATTTTCTGTATGCTTGAGCGTATTCTTTCATATCTCTGGATTCACACACTGTGAAGTACTTCACGCCACATGTTTATACAGTCTTGCTGTGTATTGCCATTTCTACCCATTTTATTATAGTAATTTTGTACAATTCCCCATGTAAGTTAATACATAAAACTTTGTGCCCATATTGTTCTGCTAAGTTGTCTATTAAATTTTTCCGTGGTTTCAATTTCAAGAAACTTCTTTGATTCAATTAACCCTGATAATCAGTAAGGTCATTTTTTGACGGAAATATGAAGATTTATATGAAGATTTATTGAGGAATAAATCTTCATCGCCAGCATGACATGTGATGTATCTCAAATAAAAATTTTCTATCAGAACTTTTCTTATCTTTTGCATATTTGTGTAACTTACCTATTACCATCAACTGTGGTGGTTTTTACATTCCTCTTATTATTATCTTGCCAAAGTATCCACATAGAAAAATATCCATATCTAAAATAAAAATTTTCAATCAAAACTTTTCATATATTTTGCATATTTGTCTAACTTACCTTTTTTCTATCAACTTTGGTGGGTTCTACATTCCTCTTATTACCTTGCCATGAATGACTTACAGTATCATTTTGAAAAATCCAGGTTTCATCTAAGAAGACAAATTTGTACAAGGCTTTTTTCTTTCCTTCATATAACTTCTCAAAAAATCTGTACATTTTAGGGCAACATTGGGAAGTTCTATAAGGCCTCGCCTTGGATGTCTTTTTTCCATTTAAAACCTACTTCTTTCAATACATTGCACAATGACATAGTATCATCCATGACAGTTGTTTCTCTTTTAATTGCTCATTTAAGGACTTCAAAGTTACATGCTGTTCTGAAAATGAATATTAAACTGTGAATGCCTATGTATAAACGGCATATGGGTTTAAGAATAGGCTTTTCTTCGATTCTTAGGTTACGAATACTTATTGTGTTCGTACATGATATAAATGGTGTCACGACTAGAACTTGTATCCAAAGGTGCAGTATTGATAACCCTTTTAGTAAAACTACGGTTTCTAGGCGATTTTAAAACCTAATTGTTTTTCGCTTTTTTGTAAAATAGTACTTACAGTGCACATACTCATATTTAAGGCTGCTGCAACACGCTAAAAAAATTCTAGTTTCCATTATATACATATATAACCCAAACTAAACATATTCAATTATTACGAATTAACTTAACATTCCTAACAGCTGCAAAGAGTAACAATACACCATTATTGTCTCGTTCTTGTTCAAAATAGTGTATCAGAGATGCTTCAAACTCTTGACAACAACTACTTAAATGATATGTCATTTTACAGTTGCGACTCTGACAATTATAACATCGTGGTAGTTCTTAAAAGAACTGTTTTCGATCGTAAGGTAAAAAATGTAAGTAAACGTTCAGATACAAATGGGATAACCAAACGTGTTAATATATATCAACAAGAAAAATTTGAAACTCGACATCACATATTGTCGGCAACCGAATCCAGCTCTAAATTTGAAATTTATTGAATACTTCCCTTTTGTTATTATTATTATTCACGTATGGGCCCTGGTTAGAGGCGTTTATTGTTGTTAGCCATCCTTTGCGTCCATACTGATTTCATTCTTTCACTATGAACTTTTTTCCTTTCGTCAGACCAAGTTGTTCCGGTCTTCCTACATTTTCTCTCTGGCCAACCTCCCAAACGTTAACCTTGTGTCTGAAACAGTTTCTATCCTGAACTTAACTTTGTGTGTATTATTTGCTGATCTTAGGTCCACTTTAATTGCGGCAATCCATTTACATACGTTTTATTTCTACTTTAGCTCTACTCCTATTTTCATAAAATTCAACTATTTGTCTTGTTAGCCTACTCGGATTCATCCGTTTTAGTTTTATGTGTCCGTAAAACTTAAGTCTTTTTTTCTCATATCGCTATGTATATCTGTGTATTGTTTGATTTGTTTGTTTTCTCGAAGTCGATATGTTGTGCTATTTATTTGTTTGGGGCCTAAGATTTTTCTTATGATTTTTCTTTCTCTCTTTCTTATCAATCTCCTCGATGTTTTTCTGTCTATTCAAAATGAGCGTTTCTGCGCCATAGAGACATTCTGGCTTAGTAACTGGGTTGTAATGTCTCAGTTTTGTGTTTTATGTTTGCATTTGATTATTTTATTATTTAATTTATGTAGTGGTATTTCTGCTGTTCTTCAATAGCGTCATCGATAACTTCGAACTGTTTTAGTTTTGTACCGGCTTGTACAAATCTGAACGTTTGAGATCTACCGCGATATTATAATTGTCAGAGTCGTACCTGCAAAATGCCAAATAACTTTACTAGTTGTCAAACGTTAGTAGCATATTTGATATATTTTGAACAAGAACCAAAACAAGACAATAATGGTCCGTTGTTATCCTTTGCGGCTGTTCACAGGTATGTTAAGTTAATTGCTAATAATTGGATAATTTTAGTTTGTCATATAGTATATTATAGAAACTAGATTACTTTTTTACCGTGTTGCAGCAGCCTTAAGGTTGACTATGTAAGAACTACCAGTGTAATAATTATCAGAGTCAGTGTTATAATTGTCAGAGTCGTACCTGCAAACTGCCAAATCACTTAAGTAGTTGTTGTCAAAGTTAGTCTCATCCTTGATATAATATTTTGAACAACAACGAGACAGTAAGTTCCGTTGTTATCCTTTGCGGTTGTTCAGAGGTATGTTAAGCTAATTGCTAATAATTGGATATTTTTAGTTTGTCATAGCATATTATAGAAACTAGAGTAATTTTTTTAGCGTGTTGCACCAGCCTTAAAGTTGAGTCTGTCCACTTTTAGTACAGTTTCACAAAAGATGGAAAACAAAGTTTTAAAATCGCCTAAAAAGCGTAGTTCTACTAAAAGGGTTACCGATACTGTAACTTTGGACACAAGCCCTATTCGTGACCATTTATATCATGTATAAACACTGCAGGTATTCATAACCGAAGAATTGCAGAACAAATTGTTCTCAATCCCATATGTAGTTCATACATAGGCACTCGCAGTTTATTTTTCATTTTCAGGAAGAAATATTTAGTAGACAATTTAGCAGAACAAAAAGATTTATGTATTCCCTCATAGCACTGCATTTTCAACCCAATTAAACTTATATGGAGAATTGCAAAACATTACTATAATACACACATGGGTAGAGATGAGAATACACCACAAGTCTGTATAAACATGTGGCGTGAGGCACTTCCCACTATTACTCCTAAGATATGGAAGAATACGATCAAGCATATAGAAAATGAAATGCAGCTCTTTTTCTACTATCAAATGGGCTCAATAATTAGATTGCAACTAATGCAGGAAATTACGTTTCGCTTAAATATATGTTTACGAATGGCAGCAGTACTTACATTGCTTTGCTTGACAAAATGTTATATTTAATTCGATTCAATCAAAATTCAACTAGAGTTTTGCTATCAAATTTTTGTTTCAATTATGTATCGCATGATATTTATGATTTTTTCCTTTTCACTATTTATCAGTAATGTGAAAAGTGCGTTAGCAAACTATCCAGATGTTGATTAAATAGATTTTTGTTTGCTTTAATCTATACTTTAGTGCAGAAATCATTTAAAAGTGGAAACATGTCAAACTTAATTTTTTGTAAATTTCATTTTTATAATTCCATTTGTTTCATTTTGTTTTTTTAAATCAGTAAGGTCCTCGCATGAAGTTATTCAAATCATTATATTCTGCAAATATGTCACCTACATGGGCAAGTTTAAATATGAAGTTATTATTTCTAAATAATATTTTGCCTCTTTGTTATCATTTTCATCAACTAAATTCGAAGAGATTACCACTAAACACCAAATAACTTTTATAAAGCCTCTCGACGCACGTATCGCTAACCATGTTAGCATCATCAGGAGTGAGGAAGATGATTCAATCTCCTGATGATGCTAACATGGTTGGTGAAACGCGCACTGCGAAGTTTTATAAAAGTGATTTGATGTTTAGTGGTAATCTATTCGAATTTAGTGTTTAACACCGAAGGTTCCAATAGAAGAATTGATTTTCAGCGATAATTATAGCAATCTCTTTGAGTTCAAACATGATGTGAATTACTTTTGCTTTCATATCTTCAGACAACTTTGCAAACAACCTAACTTTAAAGGACTGTTTTAGCCAGGTATGGCGGTTATTTAAGCTATTTTTCGACATATCCGTAATTGTAGAAGCGCGTGAGATATCGATGAAAACACGTGGTAGTCGGAAGGAACCAAGTCTGGTGAGTACGGTGGGGGCAAGAGTTTCCAACCAAGTGCAGAAATGGTGTCTCCGACCGCTTTCGCTGTGTTTGAGGGGGGGTTGTCGTGCTGAAAAAAGAAACCCAAAGATGACTATCACACTTAAAAAATATGATGCTAACCACAAGTAACTTGTTAAATTTTTTATGGATTACATACCCATCCTATTTTGTTTAACAAAATAAAACTTTTTAACAAAGCAAGAAAATATAAAGAAGTTGGATTTAATCTCTTTCAGGATTGCTAGGCAAAAGTATTGGCACACTTAAAATGTTTTACTTAGAAAGGGTACAAAAATACAAAGAAATTATAAAATTTGTGCATATGTTCACTGTTGTACTAACAAAATATTCTAAACTATTACTTTGGTTGCGGTTTAGTTGTTATTCAGCCTTTAAATTGTTGGGATGGTCTTTAAATGAGTCGAAAAAGTCTGGAAACTACGGACTCCGAACAAAAAATTATTATGTATTTAAGAAAGGAGGGTAAATCTGTTTCTGAAATTGCCTTAGTAGTGAAAAAAAAAGTTGATTTACTGTGCGTAATGTCATAAATAGCCCTTCAAAACTGTCGGAGAGACAACAAATAAAAACAGCGAACGAAATAAAAAAAACTCATACTTCAGCTTCTGAACTTGCTTCTATGCTAGCAGAAGAAACTAAAAGCAATAATGTGCATGTATGGAGAAAGCCGAACATGGAAATGGAGTTAAAACACTAGCATCAAACCGTTAAACACGGTGGTAGTAATGTCTTAGTGTTGTGAGGTGTATAGCATCAGGGAGAATAAGCGATCTAGTACTTATCGATGGTATCGTGGATAAAAAAGTATATTTAAATATTTTAAAAACGAACTTAAAATTAAAAAAGAGAGAACTAAAGAAAGAGAGAAAAGAGATAGAGAAAATAGAGAGACACTTTTTTTTAAATCCAAAGCATTTTTAAATTTTAATTAATTAAATTTAAATTTAAAAATTTAAATTTAATTTAAAAAATCCAAAGCATACAGTGTATAAAGAGTGCAACAGTGGATTGTCAACAATGTACCACATTCTCTAAATACACCTCCACAGTCTTCTGACATCAACCCTATTGAGAATCTTTGGGGCGAATTAGACAACCGGATAAAAAAACGTCACATTTAATGTAAATAACTTAAAGAAATACTTCTGCAAGGATGGAATAATATTCAATGAAGAGAAGACCTACTCAAAACAAAAGGGAAAGGTCTCCCTATGAAGTATTAGTTGTTATAAACATGTATTTTGTTTATATTGTTCCAATACTTTTGTCCACCTATTCTGAAAGGTTGAATCTATTTTGTGTATTTTTTAATTCTGTTTAAAAAGTTTTAATTTGTTTTTTATAATGGATGGGTATGCAATACATAAAAATTTAATACGAACTTACTTGAGTTTATATTTTAGAGGAATATAATTTTCATATGAAATACATAGTTTGTCAATACTTTTGTCTCCCACTGTATTTATTTTTTTATTTATGTATCTTATGTTATGAAAATTACATTTCTGTTAAAGTTTTCGCGCCTTATTTTGCACTAGTCTGCGTTTCTCAATTTGGAAATCACTGTCCTACAGAAAGGAGATACCCTATTATAAGTTTTAATTTCTCCAGATGATATTCAAAATGTTAAATTCATCAGTATCAAATATCAAGGGTTTTTTTTTGTTTTGATATAAAAGGCCGGCTATTAAACAATGTTTTTCAAGAATCGGCAACGTTTGTGGCTTGAAATATCCATCTCGGATAGATTCGTTTAAGACGCAGCTAACTTTGCGACTATCTTTGGTCCTCAATTGCGAGTTGAAAGTCGTCCCGGAAGATGATTTATTCGTCCGCTCGCAATATTTCCGGAATGAGTAGTAATTAAGCTTGATATTTTAAAATGTTTACAAAACTTGATTTTCTTATCGGTTATTTCATTAGCAATAAATAGGGACGCCGAACATTTAGAATCGGGTTATCGGGCAGGTTTAAAATGCACAGACGCAAAATCTTCTTCTTTTTGTGTCGATGGCCTTTTGCGGTACGTTTATGTCAATGTAAAATAGAAAGACATTGTTTACCTTTTTTTGTAGTCAATTTTTTTATGGTGGTTATATAAATAATAACGAAGTAGTATTATTACCTATAACATTATTTAAATATATGCCCCTATAAGAAGGTAAAGAAAAACTATGATTTTATTAATATTTTTCCTAAATTGATCAAAATAAAATGAAATTAAACTTTCAGTTGGAAAGTGCTTTTATTCAAAAATTATCATTTACGGTTTTAAATTAACTCTGTACTAAATGTTCGTTGTTAAAATAGTAAACTTATTAATACATAAACTTATTTGTTAATTCACTTTTTGTATTATACAGCGTAATTAAAATCTAAGTTCCAAGTGCATATTTTATAACGATCATTACTGGTATACAGATAAAACCTAATGCGGTAATAAGCACTGCAAATGATGATTTTCTTTAATTAACTTTTGATTGATTATGTGTAATTATAGAGACATGACCTTGCAAAGCTCTACAATTAAATTTGAAATTTTTTAATAATTTTCAAATGGTTTGAAATAAAAACTTTAATCTAGAGGGTAGTGGTGTCATTTTTATACATAAAAAATAGGAAATTGGTGTTTTTTTTGAAGCTCCCTTTAATTTTTTTGAAATTAACAGTCTTTTTTCCATAAAAAGTACTTTTTTTTAATTTTTAGTAGGAGGCACGGTTTTTGAGATAATTTGACACTTTTTGATAACTCTGCAGCAGTAGTAGTAGTAGTAGTAACTGTTGCTCGTACAAAATAAAAGCAGTTGCACGTCATTAAAAGCACATGATCAATATTTTGACTGCGCTGTCAAAGAATATTGACGTATATATCTATACGTAAATATTCTCTGGCCCTGTTGCCAGATTGTGACTAAAAAAATCTATATAAATATAAATGAATGTTGCTAAGCGCAAAACGACAAGAACAGCTCGACCAATTCGGCTATTTTTTTTTCGTATCTTCCTTAAGCACACGGAAAGTTTTAATAAAAACAAAATGCGTGGACAATAGTAGAAACAACACTTTTCTTTTCACATAAAAACTAGCTGTCAAACAGTTGACGTAAATTGTCAACGTCAATCTAAACAAAAGAAATCTGCCATTCCGTCGAATCTATAAAATACATTTGCAAATATGTAACAAAAGAAAGTGATATGGCTCTCATTGGAGTTAGTGCTGAAAATTGATAGATGATTGATTGAAATATATAATACCAAATAGGCCGTTATGTCAGCAGTAATGAAGCAATTTGGCGCATTTTTTCTTTTCCCATTCATGAAAGATACCCCACTGTAGTTCACTTAGCAGTCCACTTAGACAATGGCCAAAGAGTATATTTTAATGCACAGAATGTACAACAACGAGTTATTCAACCACCATGTACAACCTTGGCCAGTTTTTTTGATATATGTCAGAATGATGATTTTGCCCGAACACTGCTATACTCAGAAATGCCAAAATATTATACTTGGAATCAATCCTCAAAAAAATTTCAACGACGGAAACAAAGAAATCCAGTTCCAGGCTACCGCAATGTATATTCCACTGATGCCATTGGTCTAATTTATTCAGTCCATTCAAGCAATAAACAGTGTTTCTATTTGCTTCACTGTTAGTCAATGTCTATTTATGTTATCACTATGTTATGCTATCACTGTTAGTCAATGTTCGGGACCCAACATCATTCCAACATTTACGAACTGTAAATGGTGAATTATGTGGCTCTTACAGAGAAGCCTGTCAGCGTTTGTAACTGCTGGAAAATGCTTCCCATTGGGATCAAACCTTAAGTGATGATGTAATTTCTTCAAAACCTCAGCAAATACGAACATTGTTTTCTATAATTATATCGACATGCCCGTCAAACATTCCCGTCAAAACCAATTGATTTATGGATCAAATACAAAGATGATATGTGTGACGATATCTTGCATCAAATGCGCACAGGGAATATACATTTACAATATACAGAAGGAATTTACAAGGAGGCATTGATAATAATTGAAGACATGTGCTTGATGATGTTAAACAAAGTATTATCTCAATAAGGAATGGCCGTGCCTAATCGCCCAATGCACGAGGCTTTTGATCAAGAGTTGTTACGTAAAAAACGGTATGATCTCGATGCTTTAAGGGAATCAGTTAGAATAAATGTTCCGCTGTAGAACCAACAACAAAAATATGTCTTTAATTCACTTATGAAAGTTATAAATGATGGAACTTGAGGAATTTACTTTTTGGACGCTCCAGGTGGTACAGGAAAGACTTTTTTGATTTCATTGATTTTAGCCACAATTCGCTCACAAAATGAAATTGCACTCGCACTTGCTTCATCTGGTATTGCAGCCACATTATTGGAAGGCGGTCGAACAGCCCATTCAGCGCCAAAATTACCATTGAATATTTAAAGCAATAAAACTCAAAGGTTTAAAAAACAAAGGTTTTGCAGCAATGTAAGTTGATAGTGTGGGATGAATGTACGATGGCACATAAAATGTCTTTGGAGGCATTAGACAGCACTATGAAAGATCTGCGACACAATTAAAACCGATTTGGCTTAGTGATGATTTTATTATCAGGAGATTTCCGTCAAACATTACCAGTGATTTCACGGTCAACGTCAGCGGATGAACTCAATGCACGTTTAAAGTCCTCCATTATGTGGACATACGTCAAGATACTAAATTTAAGTAAGAATATGCGTGTTGAATTACGAAATGATCGATCTGGAGAAATATTTTCCAAACAAATCATTGACCTTTGTAATGGCAAAATCCCTATTGATAATTAGACTGGCTGCATTACATTTCCTGTCGATTTTTGTCAGTTTACTGAAACAACAACCGAGCTCATACAAATGGTGTTCCCAAATGTCGCTCAAAATTACAAAGATCATTTTTGGTTGAGCGAACGTGCTATATTAGCTGCCAAAAAGACGGATGTAAATGAAATAAACTTCAAAATTCAAAATGAAATTGCCAGTGAATTAAAGACATACAAGTCTGTCCGGGCAGCTAGTATATAATAAATATTTAAAGTCTTGCAAGTGTCGTCGATTTAGTACCTCTAGATAGATTCAGCAGATGTAAAATGCTTTATCCAAAAACGGTTAATTTATTCAAAACTATCGACATTTTTTAATATTTGAATGGTTAAAAAAAATAAAATATTATATAATTACCATTGACATTTATTGATATATAATATGCAAGTACAAAACAGAAAAACCAATGAAATATCTACATGCACTCTGCACTCTGCACTCTGCACCCTCAATAAGTCCATCTTCATCGCCAGCATGAAGTGTGATGTATCTAAAATAAAAATTTTCTATCAAAACTTTTCATATTTTTTGCATATTTGTGTAACTTGCCTTTTACCATCAACTTTGGTGGTTTTTATATTCCTCTTATTATTATCTTGCCATGAATGACTTACAGTATCATTTTGAAAAATCCAGGTTTCATCTAAAAAGACAAATTTGTACAAGACTTTTTCCTTTCCTTCATATAACTTCTCAAAAAATCTATAAATTTTAGAGCAACATTGGGAAGTTCCATAAGGCCTCGTCTTGGATCATCTTTTTTCCACTTACTTCTTTCAATACATTGCACAATGACATAGTATTTTTTCTCTTTTAATTGCTCATTTAAGGACTTCAAAGTTACATGCTGTTCTGAAAATGAATATTAAACTGTGAATGCCTATGTATAAACGGCATATGGGTTTAAGAATAGGCTTTTCTTCGATTCTTAGGTTACGAATACTTATTGTGTTCGTACATGATATAAATGGTGCCACGACTAGAACTTGTAATCAAAGATGCAGTATTGATAACCCTTTTAGTAAAACTACGCTTTCCAGGCGATTTTAAAACTTAATTGTTTTTCGCTTTTTTGTAAAATACTACTTACCATGCACATACTCAAACTTAAGGCTGCTGCAACACGCTAAAAAAAATTCTAGTTTCTATAATATACATATATGACTTAAACTAAACATATTCAATTATTACGAATTAACTTAACATACCCAACAGCTGCAAAGAGTAACAATGCACCATTATTGTCTCGTTCTTGTTCAAAATAGTGTATCAGAGATGCTACAAACTCTTGACAACAACTATTTAAATGATATGGCATTTTACAGGGGCCACGCTAACAATTATAACATCGTGGTAGTTCTTAATAGATCTGTTTTCGATCGTAAGGTAAAAAGTGAAAGTAAACGTTCAGATACAAATGGGATAACCAAACGTGTTAATACATTTCAACAAGAAAAATTTGAAACTCGATATCACATATTGTTGGCAACCGAATCCAGCTCTAAATTTGAAATTTATTGAATTCATTCCGTTCGTTATTACTATTATTCACGTATGGGCCCTGGTTAGAGGCGTTTATTGTGGTTAGCCTTCCTTTGCGTCCATACTGATTTAATTCTTTCACTATGAGCTTTTTTTCTTTCGTCAGACCAAGTTGTTCCGGTCTTCCTACATTTTCTCTCTGGCCAACCTCCCAAAGGTTAACCTTGTGTCTGAAACAGTTTCTATCCTGAATTTGACTTTGTGTAATATTTGCTGATCTTATGTCCGCTTTAATTGCAGCAATCCATTTACTTACCTTTTATTTCTACTTTAGCTCTACTCCTATTTTCATAAAATTCAACTATTTGTCTTGTTAGCCTACTCGGATTCATCCGTTTTATGTGTCCTTAAAACTTAAGTATATTTTTCTCATATCGCTATGTATATTTGTGTATTGTTTGATTTCTTGGTTTTCTCGAAGTCGGTATGTTGTGCTATTTATTTGGGGCCTAAGATTTTTCTTATGATTTTCCTTTCTCTTTCTTATCAATCTCCTCGATGTATTTCAATCTATTCAAAATGAGCGTTTCTGCGCCATAGAGACATTCTGGCTTAATAACTGGGTTGAGTTGTAATGTCTCAGTTTTGTGTTTTATGTTTGCATTGGTTTATTTATTATTTAATTTATGTAGTGGTATTTCTACTGTTAATCAATAGCGTCATCGATAACTTTGAACTGTTGTACCGGCGTTGAGTTTTGTACCGGCTTGTACTAATCTGAACGTTTAGGAACTACCGCGATGTTATAATTGTCAGAGTCGCACCTGCAAAATGCCAAATCACTTTAATAGTTGTCAAAAGTTAGTAGCATCTTTGATATATTTTGAACAAGAACCAAAACAAGACAATAATGGTGCGTTGTTATCCTTTGCGGCTGTTCAGAGGTATGTTAAGTTAATTGCTAATAATTGGATGTTTTTAGTTTGTCGTATAGTATATTATAGAAACTAGATTACTTTTTTAGCGTGTTGCAGCAGCCTTAAGGTTGAGTATGCAAGAACTACCAGTGTTATAATTGTCAGAGTCGTACCTGAAAACTGCCAAATCACTTAAGTAGTCAAAAGTTAGTAGCATGTTTGATATAATATTTTGAACAAGAACGAGACAGTAATGGTCCGCTGTTATCCTTTGCGGTTGTTCAGAGTTATGTTAACTATATATTATGTTAACTAGATATTTTTATTTTGTCATAGCATAATATAGAAACTCGAGTAATTTTTTAGCGTGTTGCACCAGCCGTAAAGTTGAGTATGTCCACTTTTAGTACAGTTTCACAACATATGGAACACAAAGTTTTAAAATCGCCTAAAAAGCGTAGTTCTACTAAAAGGGTTACCAATACTGCAACTTTGGACACAAGCTCTATTCGCGACCATTTATATCATGTATAAACACTGTAGGTATTCATAACCGAAGAATTGCAGAACAAATAGTTCACATTCCCATATGTAGTTCATACATAGGCACTCGCAGTTTATTTTTCATTTTCAGGAAGCACAGAAATATTTAGTAGACAATTTAGCAGAACAATACAAGCAAGAGGTTTATGTATTCCCCCATAGCACTGCATTTTCAACCCAATTAAACTTATATGGGGAATTGCAAAAAATTACTATAATAAACACATGGGTAGAGATGGTAATACACCACAAGACAGTATAAACATGTGGCGTGAGGGACTTCCCACTATTACTCCTAAGATATGGAAGAATACGATCAACCATACAGAAAATGAAATGCAGCTCTTTTTCTACTATCAAATGGGCTCAATAATTGGATTGCAGCTAATGCAGGAAATTACGTTTCGCTTAAATTTATTGTTAGGAATGGCAGCAGTACTTACATTGGTTTGCTTGCGAAAATGTTATATTTAATTCGATTCTATCAAAATTCAACTAGAGTTTTTGCTATCAAATTTTTGTTTCAATTATGTATCGCATGATATTTATGAATTTTTCCTTTTCAATATTTATCAGTAATGTGAAAAGTGCGTTAGCAAACTATCCAGGTGTTGATTAAATAGATTTTTGTTTGCTTTAATCTATACTTTAGTGCAGAAATCATTTAAAAGTGGAAACATGTCAAACTTAATTTTTTGTATATTTCATTTTTATAATTCCATTTGTTTCATGACTAGCTTCACTTTGTTTTTTTAAATCAGTAAGGTCCTCGCGTGAAGTTAATCATGCGAGGACCTTACTTATTATTATAGTACATGGGTATTCATTAGTATTATTATAGTACATTCAATCATTATATTACATGGGCAAGTTTAAAAATGAAGTTATTATTCTTAAATAATATTTTGCCTCTTCGTTATCATTTTCATCAATTAAATTCGAAAAATTACCACTAAACACCAAATAACTTTGATAAAGCCTCTCGACGCACGTTTCGTTAAAGATGTTAGCATCGTCCGGAGTGACGAAGATGATTCAATCTCCTGATGATGCTAACATGGTTGGCGAAACGCGCACTGCGAAGTTTTATAAAAGTGACTTGATGTTTAGTGGTAATCTATTCGAATTTAGTGTTTAACACCGAAGGTTCCAATAGAAGAATTGATTTTCAGCAATAATCATTGCAATCTCTTTGAGTTCAAACATGATGTGAATCACTTTTGCACGAGGTAGCCAGCGCAGCTCACAATAGCATAGAGGGAGGCATAATTCGTTCTAGTACTTATGGTAGCTTTCATATCTTCAGACAACTTTGCAAAGAATCTAACTTTTAAAGGACTGTTTTAGCCAGGTGTGGCGGTTAATAGTTTTTACATTTTTTTCTTTAACAAAACACGCTAATTTGGGAGAAAGGTACAAAATGGTTTATTCAAAGTATGCATCATCGCAGCTGCATATTTTCCCCATCTCTCTGACAATTTGTGGATGCCTTTCCAGAAATTATCATAAAGCTATTTTTCGACATATCCGTAATTGTAGAAGCGCGTGAGGCATCGATGAAAACACGTAGTCGGAAGGGACTAAGCCTGGTGAGTACGGTGGGGGCAAGAGTTTCCAACTTTGTGCAGAAATGGTGTCTCCGACCGCTTTCGCTGTGTTTGATGGGGCGTTGTCGTGCTGAAAAAAGAATTTTCCGTGTCTTGCAGCCCATTCTTGTCGCTTTTCGATCAATGCATGGTTCAAGTTGATCATTTGTTGACGGCAGTGAACGGTATTAACTGTTTCACCTGATTTCAGACGCTCATAGTTTACGACACCCTTCTGATCCCACCAAATACACAGCGTTGTCTTTATTTCAAAGCGGTTCGGTCTTGTGGTCGATGTTTATAGTTGTCCTGGGTCAACCCATGATTTTCTGCATTTCAGTTTCTCGAAAGGTATCCATTTTTCGACTCCAGTCACGATCCGATGCATAAAAGTATTTCTTTCATGCCGAGAAAGCAAAACTTCGGACACTGTTCAGCTGATGTGGTACCTATTTTCCTGCCTTCTGGACCGTTCCCATGGAATTCAGAACTTCACAAATGGTTCGGCGACTAACATTCAACTTCTCTGCAATTTGTTTGCATATTGTCTTCTTCCAATAATTCTTGCAATTCGGCATCCTCAATTTTTTTTCTTTCGCCTCGGCGTTCTTTGTGTTTCAAGTCGAAAGCACCACTTTTGAATACTCTAAACTAATCCTTCGACAAGCGTCTTGCATTGGGACATTGTCACCGTAAGTTTCCACAAATATACGACGGTTTTTAATCGCGTTTTTATTTTTATGGGCCAAGAAAATCAGTACGTGATGATTATCACACTTAAAAAATATGATGCTAACCACAAGCAACTTGTTATATTTTTTATGGATTACATACCCATCCTATTTTTCTCAACAAAATAAAACTTTTTAACAGAGCAAGAAAATATACAGAAGTTGGATCTTTCAGAATAGCTAGGCAAAAGTATTGGCACAGTTAAAATGTTTTACTTAGAAAGGGTACAAAAATACTAGAGGGGAAGTATTACTTGTTTTAAACATATATTTTGTATATATTGTGCCAGTACTTTTGTCCACCTATTCTGAGAGGTTGAATGAATTTTTTGTATTTTTTTGTTCTGTTTAAAAAGTTTTAATGTTTTTTAATGGATGGGTATGCAAAACATAAAAATTTAATATGAACTTACTTGAGTTTATATTTTAGAGGAATATAATTTTCATATGAAATACATAGTTTGCCAATACTTTTGTCTCTCACTGTATTTATTTTTTTTATGTATCTTATGTTATGGAAATTACATTTCCGTTAAAGTTTTCGCGCCTCCTTTCGCTCTAGTCTGCGTTTCTCAATTTGGAAATCACTGTCCTACAGAAAGGAGATACCCTATTATAAGTTTTAACTTCCCCACATGATTCCTTCAAAAATGCGCTGAAAATTATATTTTCTTGAACCCAGTTTTATTAGCAGACCAAGTTATATTTACCAACATCGGCATTTTTAATATCAAAACAAGGAACGAGAGAGAAGTCAATATCAGTTTTAGTATTTCTTTCTGTATTACGGCCTTTCCTTAAAATAATGCTTAATATTTCCTTTTCAAAATATTAAATTCATCAGTATCAAGTACAAAGGGTTTTTTTTATGTTTTGATATAAAGAAACGGCTATTAAACAATGTTTTTCAAGAATCGACAACGTTCGTGGCTTGAAATATCCGTCTCGGATAGATTCGCTTAAGACGAAGCTAACTTTGCGAATAACTTTGTTCCTCAATTGCGAGATGAAAATCGTCTCGGAATATGATTTATTCGTCGGCTCGCAATATTTCCCGAATTTTCACAAGTAAGTCCGTAAAAGTTTTTGTTTTCGTTGTGTTGTGCATCGCTTGGTCCCCAAAGCAGTAAGTAATTAAGCTTGATATTTGAAAATGTTTACAAAACTTGATTTTTCTATCGGTTATTTCATTACCAAATATAGCGACGCCGAACATTTAGAATCCCGATATCGGGCAGGTTTGAAATTCACAGACGCAAAATCTTCTTCTTTTTGTGTCGATGGCCTTTTGCGGTAGGTTTATGTCAATATAAAATAGAAAGACATTGTTTAACTTTTTTTGTTGTCAATTTTTTTATAGTGGTTATATAAATAATAGCGAACTAGTATTATTACATATAGCATTATTTAAATATATGCCCATATAAGAAGGTAAAGAAAAACTATAGTTTTATTAGTATTTTTCCTAAATTGAACAAAATGAAATGAAACTAAGCTTTCAGTTGGAAAGTATTCAGTGTTTTTATTCAAAAATTAACATTTACGGTTTTAAATTAATTCTGTACTAAATTTTCGTTATTAAAATAGCAAACTTTTTAATACATAAACTTATTTGTTGATTAACTTTTTGTATTATACAACGTAATTAAAATCTAAGTTCCAAGTACATATTTCTGGATCATAACTGGTATATGATTAACTTTTGATTTATTGGATGTAATTATAGTTCCAAGTATAAGTTATAGTTCCAAATATAAGTTCCAAGTACATATTTTATAACGATCATTACTGGTATACAGGTAAAACCTAATGCGGCAATAAGCTCTGCAAATGATGATTTTCTTTAATTAACTTTTGATTGATTGGGTGTAATTATAGAGACATGACCTTGCAAGGCCCTAAAATTAAATTTGAAATTTTTTAATTATTTTCAAACGGTTTGAAATAAAAATTTTAATCTAGAGGGTAGTGGTGTATTTTTATAAATAAAAAATAGTAAATTAGTTTTTTTTTGACGCACCCTTTAATTTTTTTGAAATTAATATCTTTTGTCCATAAAAAACACTTTTTTTTAAATTTTTAGTAGGGGGCACGGTTTTTTTACATCATTTGACACTTTTCGATAACTCTGTAGCAGTAGTAGTAGTAGTAGTAGTAGTAGTAACTATTGTTCGTACAAAATAAAAGCATTTGCACGTCATTAAAAGCACATTCTCAACATTTTGACTGTCCTGTCAAAGAATATTGACGTATATATCTATACGTAAATATTCTTTGGCCCTGTTGCCAGATTGTGATTAAATATCATAACTTTACTTTAGCGAATAATTTTTACAATTTAAACTTTAATAACAATTAAAACAATCAATTCTAGATTTAATGCAAATTACTAAGTAACTAAGAAATATATAATAAATGTTTTAAAGTCTTGCAAGTGTTGTCGATTTAGTACCTCTAGATAGATTCAGCAGATATAAAATGCTTCGTTCAGAAACGGTTAATTTATTCAAAACTATCGATATTTTTTAATATTTGAATGGTTAATAAAATAAAAATATTATAAAACTACCACTGACATTTATTGATATATCAATTTTGATATTGATCTGCATGCACTTATATTTTCATTAATCAGAATCTGAAAGCTACTGGCTGGAATCACTGTTATCATCTGCAGTATTTATAATTAACAGAAGAACTTCTTTTCAAACAAGTATATGCTCTCTGTCATACCATTTAATTTTCTGTATGCTTGATCGTATTCTTTCATATCTCAGGATTCATACACTGTGAAGTGCCTCACGCTACATGTTTATACAGTCTTGCTGTGTATTACCATTTCTACCCATGTGTTTATTATAGTAATTTTGTACAATTCCCCATGCAAGTTCAATTGGATTGAAAATGCAATGGTATGGAGGAATACATAAAACTTTGTGCCCATATTGTTCTGCTAAGTTGTCTATTAAATTTTTCCGTGCTGGTTTATTTCTGAAAAATCCACATAGGAAATATATTTGGTTGTGGTACGTACTCTACTACAATTCTTAATAGTCCAGTTTTAAATATTTGAATTGAAAATGCTATTTTATTATTAGTTAACCAATCTTGAACGGCAGCTTTAGTTCACGAGCTATTTTGTATCTTGTTTAATACCGTGCTATGATAATATTTGCTCACTTAAGTTTTTTAATAATTGCTTTTCAAACCATTTCAAGAAACTTCTTTGATTCATTTAACCATGATAATCAGTAAGCTAATTTTTTGATGAAAATATGGTCTCCGCACCCTCAATAAGTCTATCTTCACTGCCAGCATGAAGTGTGATGTATCTAAAATAAAAATTTTCAAACAAAACTTTTCGTATTTTTTGCATATTTGTGTAAATTACCTTTTTTCCATCAACTTTGGTGGGTTCTACATTCCTCTTATTATTATCTTGCCATTAATGACTTACCATATCATTTTGAAAAATCCAGGTTTCATCTAAGAAGACAAATTTTCACAAGGTTTTTTTTCTTTCCTTCATATAACTTCTCAAAAAATCTGTACATTTTAGGGCAACATTGGGAAGTTCCATAAGGCCTCGCCTTGGATATCTTTTTTCCATTTAAAACCTACTTCTTTCAATACATTGCACAATGACATAGTATCATCCATGACAGTTGTGTCTCTTTTAATTGCTCATTTAAGGACTTCAAAGTTACATGCTGTTTTGAAAATAAAAATTAAACTGTGAGTGCCTATGTATGAACTGCATATGGGTTTAAGAACAGCCTTTTCTTCGATTCTTAGGTTACGAATACTTATTGTGTTCCTACATGATATAAATGGTCTCACGACTAGAATTTGTATCCAAAGGTGCAGTATTGATAACCCTTTTAGTAAAACTACGCTTTCTAGGCGATTTTAAAACTTAAATGTTTTTCACTTTTTGTGAAATAGTACTAACAGTGGACATACTCAAACTTACAGCTGCTGCAACACTCTAAAAAAATTCTAGTTTCTATAATATACATATATGACTTAAACTAAACATATTCAATTATTACGAATTAACTTAACATACCTAACAGCTGCAAAGAGTAACAATGCACCATTATTGTCTCGTTCTTGTTCAAAATAGTGTGTCAGAGATGCTGCAAACTCTTTACAAGAACTATTTAAATGATATGGCATTTTACAGCTGCGACTCTGACAATTATAACATCGTGGTAGTTCTTAAAAGAACTATTTTCGATCGCAAGGTTAAAAATGAAAGTAAACGTTCAGATACATATGGGATAACCAAACGTGTTAATACATATCAACAAGAAAAATTTGAAACTCGACATCGCATATTGTTGGCAACCGAATCCAGCTCTAACTTTGAAATTTCTTGAATAAATTCCATTTGTTATTATTATTATTCACGTATGGACCCTGGTTAGAGGCGTTTATTGTTGTTAGCCTTCCTTTGCGTCCATACTGATTTAATTCTTTCACTATGAGCTTTTTTCCTTTCGTCAGGCCAAGTTGTTCCGGTCTTCCTACATTTTCTCTCTGGCCAACCTCCCAAACGTTAACCTTGTGTCTGAAACAGTTTCTATCCTGAATTTAACTTTGTGTAATATTTGCTGATCTTAGGTCCGTTTTAATTGCAGCACTCTATTTACTTACGTTTTATTTCTACTTTAGCTCTACTCCTATTTTCATAAAATTCAACTGTCTGTCTTGTCAGCCTACTCGGATTTATCCGTTTTATGTGTCCGTAAAACTTAAGTGTTGTTTTTCTCATATCGCTATGTATATCTGTGTATTGTTTGATTTCTTGGTTTTCTCGAAGTCGGTATGTTGTGCTATTTATTTGTTTGGGGCTTAAGATTTTTCTTATGATTTTTCTTTCCCTCTTTCTTATCAATCTCCTCGATGTCTTTCTTTCTATTCAAAATGAGCGTTTCTGCGCCATAGAGATATTCTGGCTTAATAACTGGGTTGTAATGTCTCAGTTTTGTGTTTTAAGTTTGCATTTGAAATTTCATTTTTTAATTTATGTATTGGTATTTCTGCTGTTCTTCAATAGCGTCATCGATAACTTCGAACTATTTTAGTTTTGAACCTTCTTGTATAAATTTCAACGTTTAACGACTACCGCGATGTTCTAATTGTCAGCACCTGCAAAATGCCAAATCACTTTAATAGTTCAAACGTTCAGTCAAACGTTAGTAGCATCTTTGATATAATATTTTGAACAAGAACGAGGCGATAATGGTCCGTTGTTATCCTTTGCGGTTGTTCAGAGGTATTTTAAGCTAATTGCTAATAATTGGATATTTTTATTTTGTCATAGTATATTATAGAAACTAGAGTAATTTTTTTAGCGTGTTGCACCAGCCTTAAGGTTGAATATGTCCACTTTTAGTACTGTTTCACAAAAGATGGAAAACAAAGTTTTAAAATCGCCTAAAAAGCGTAGTTCGACTAAAAGGGTTACCAATATTGTAGCTTTGGATACAAGTCATATTGGTGACACCATTTATATCATGTATAAACACTGTAGTTATTCATAACCGAAGAATTGCAGAACAGATTGTTCACAATCCCATATGTAGTTTATACATAGGCACTCGCAGTTTAATTTTCATTTTCAGGAAACCCAGAAATATTTAGTAGACAATTTAACAGAACAATATAAGCAAAAGGTTTATGTACTCCCTCATAGCACTGCATTTTGAACCCAATTAAACTTATATGGGGAATTGCAAAAAAATTACTATAATAAAGACATGGGTAGAGATGGTAGTACACCACAAGACTGTATAAACATGTGGCGTGAGGCACTTCCCACTATTACTCCTAAGATATGGAAGAACACGATCAAGCATACAGAAAATGAAATCATGAAATGGTATGATGAGAGCATATACTTGATCGAAAAGTAGTTTTGATAATTATAAATACTGTGGATCATAGCAGTGATTCCAGCCAGTAGTTTTCAGATTTTGAATAATGAAAATGTAAGTACACGCAGATATTTCATTGCTTTTTCCATTTTGTGCTTGCATAATATACATCAATAATTGTCATTGATAATTATATAATATTTTGATTGATTTGTCCGTTACTTTGTGATAGTTCATTTTTTAAAAGGAATTAAACAATTTTTTACTTTATCTATCACTTTTATTTTTAAACAAAATTTACGTGACTATAGTTTCGTAAACGATTTTACATTCTCAAACACTATTTTAAAACTTTTTTAACTACGAACTCGAAATTTTTTAATAATTTTCAAACGGTTTGAAGTAAAAACTTTAATCTAGAGGGTAGTCATTTTTATAAATAAAAAATGGGAAATTGGTTTTTTTTTGTAGCTCCCTTTAATTTTTTTGAAGTTAACAGTCCTTTGTCCATAAAAAGCATTTTTTTTTTTAATTTTTAGTAGGAGGCACGGCTTTCGAGATAATTTGACACTTTTCGATAACTCTTCAGCAGTAGCAGAAGTAGTAGTAGTAGTAGTAGTAGTAGTAACTATGGCTCGTACAAAATAAAAGCAGTTGCACATCATTAAAAGCACATGATCAACATTTTGACTGCTCTGTCAAAGAATATTAACGTATATATATCTATTCATAAATAATCTTTGGCCCTGTTGCCAGATTGTGATTAAATATCATAACCTTACTTTAGCGAATAATTTTTACATTTTAAACTTTAATAACAATTAAAACAATCAATTCTAAATTAAATTGCAAATTTTCTAAATAACTAAAAAAATATATAATAAATGTTTAAAGTCTTGCAAGTGTCGTCGATTTAGTACCTCTAGATAGATTCAGCAGATGTAAAATGCTTCGTTCAAAAACGGTTAATTTATTCAAAACTATCGACATTTTTTAATATCTGAATGGTTAATAAAATAAAAATATTATATAATTACCATTGACATTTGTTGATATTGATCTACATGCACTTATATTTTCATTAATCAGAATCTGAAAACTACTGGCTGGAATCACTGTTATCATCTGCAGTATTTATAATTAACGGAAGAGCTTCTTTTCAAACAAGTATATGCTCTCTGTCATACCATTTAATTTTCTGTATGCTTGACCGTTTACCATTTAATTTTCTGTATGCTCACGCCACATGTTTATACAGTCTTGCTGTGTATTACCATTTCTACCCATGTAAGTTCAATTGGATTGAAAGTGCAGTGGTATGGAGGAATACATAAAACTTTGTGCCCATATTGTTCTGCTAAGTTGTATATTAAATTTTTCCGTGCTGGATTATTTCTGAAAAGTATCCACATAGGAAATATATCAAAATAATAAATTTGGTTGTGGTACGTACTCTACTACCATTCTTAATAGTTCAGTTTTAAACATTTGAATTGAAAATGCTATTTTATTATTAGTTAACCAATGTTGAATGGCAGCTTTAGTCCACGAGCTATTTTGTTTCTTGTTTAATAGCGTGCTATGATAATATTTGCTCACTTATGTTTTTTAATAATTAGTTTTCAAACCATTTCAAGAATTTTTTGATTCAATTAACCATGGTAATCAGTAAGCTAATTTTTGACGGAAATATGGTCTCTGCACCCTCAATAAGTCCATCCTCATCGCCAGCATGAAGTGTAATGAATCTAAAATAAAAATTTTCTATCAAAACTTTTCATATTTTTTGCATATTTGTGTAACTTACCTTTTACCATCAACTTTGGTGGTTTTTACATTCCTCTTATTGTTATCTTGCCATGAATGACTTACAGTATCATTTTAAAAAATCCAGGTTTCATCTAAGAAGACAAATTTGTACAAGGCTTTTTTCTTTCCTTCATATAACTTCTCAAAATATCTATAAATTTTAGGGCAACATTGGGAAGTTCTATAAGGCCTCGCCTTGGATCTCTTTTTTCCATTTAAAACCTACTTCTTTCAATATATTGCACAATGACATAGTATCATCCATGACAGTTGTTTCTCTTTTAATTGCTCATTTGAGGACTTCAAAGTTACATGCTGTTCTGAAAATGAAAATGAAACTGAGTGCCTATGTATAAACTGCATATTGGTTTAAGAACAGCCTTTTCTTCGATTCTTAGCTTACGAATATTTATTTTGTTCCTACATGATAAACATGGTGTCACGACTAGAACTTGTATCCAAAGGTGCAGTATTGATAATCCTTTTAGTAAAACTACGCTTTCTAGGCAATTTTAAAACTTGAATGTTTTTCACTTTTTGTCAAATAGTACTAACAGTGGACATACTCAAACTTAAAGCTGCTAGAATACGCTAAAAAAATTCTAGGTTCTATTATACACATATATGATTTAAACTAAACATATTCAATTATTACGAATTAACTTAACATACCTAACAGCTGCAAAGAGTAACAATGCACCATTATTGTCTCGTTCTTGTTCAAAATAGTGTATCAGAGATGTTACAAACTCTTGACAACAACTATTTAAATGATATGGCATTTTACAGGTGCGACTCTGAAAATTATAACATCGTGGTAGTTCTTAAAAAACAGTTTTCGATCGTAAGGTAAAAAATCAAAGTAAACGTTCAGATACAAATGGTATAAACAAACATGTTAATACATATCAACAAGAAAAGTTTGAAACTCGACATCACATATTGTTGGCAACCGAATCCAGCTCTAAATTTGAAATTTATTGAATACATTCCATTTGTTATTATTACTATTCACGTATTAGCCCTGATTAGAGGCATTTGTTGTTGTTAGCCTTCCTTTGCGTCCATACTGATTTAATTCTTTCACTATGAGCTTTTTTCCTTTTGTCAGGCCAAGTTGTTCCGGTCTTCCTACATTTTCTTTCTGGCCAACCTGCCAAACGTTAACCTTGTGTCTGAAACAGTTTCTATCCTGAACGTAACTTTGTGTAATATTTGCTGATCTTAGGTCCACTTTAATTGCAGCAATCCATTTACATACGTTTTATTTCTACTTTAGCTCTACTCCTATTTTCATAAAATTCAACTATTTGTCTTGTTAGCCTACTCGGATTCATCCGCTTTATGTGTCCGTAAAACTTAAGTCTTTTTTTCTCATATCGCTATTTATATCTTTGTATTGTTTGATTTTTTGGTTTTCTCGAAGTCGGTATATTGTGCTATTTATTTGTTTGGGGCTTAAGATTTTTCTTATGATTTTTATTTCTCCCTTTCTTATCAATCTCCTCGATGTCTTTCTTTCTATTCAAAATGAGCATTTCTGCGCCATAGAGACATTCTGGCTTAATAACTGGGTTGTAATATCTCAGTTTTGTGTTTTATGCTTGCATTTGATTATTTCATTTTTTAATTTATGTAGTGGTATTTCTGCTGTTCTTCAATAGCGTTAATGATAACTTCGAACTGTTTTTAGTTTTGTACTGGCTTGTACAAATACCTGAAAGTTTAAGAACTACCGCGATGTTATAATTGTCAGAGTCGCACCTGCAAAATGCCAAATCACTTTAATAGTTGTCAAACGTTAGTAGCATCTTCGATATATTTTGAACAAGAACCAAACCAAGACAATAATGGTCCGTTGTTTATCTTTTGCGGCTGTTCAGAGCTATGTTAAGTTAATTGCTAATAATTGGATATTTTTAGTTTGTCATATAGTATATTATAGAAACTAGATTAATTTTTTAGCGTGTTGCAGTAGCCTTTAGGTTGAATATGTCCACTTTTAGTACTGTTTCACAAAAGATAGAAAACAAAGTTTTAAAATCGCCTAAAAAGCGTAGTTCTACTAAAAGAGTTACCAATACTGCAACTTTGGACACAAGTTCTATTGGGGACACCATTTATATCATGTATAAACACTAGGTATTCATAACCGAAGAATTGCAGAACAGATTGTTCACAATCCCATATGTCGTTTATACATAGGCACTCGCAGTTTCATTTTCATTTTGAGGAAGCACAGAAATATTTAGTAGACAATTTAGCAGAACAATATAAGCAAAAGGTTTATGTATTCCCTCATAGCACTGCATTTTTAACCCAATTAAATTTATATGCGGAATTGCAAAAAATTACTATTATAAACACATGGGTAGAGAAGGTAATACAGCACAAGACTGTATAAACATGTGGCGTGAGGCACTTCCCACTATTACTTCTAAAATATGGAAGAATACGATCAAGCATACAGAAAATGAAATCATGAAATGGTATGATGAGAGCATATACTTCGAAAAGTAGTTCTGATAATTATAATTACTGTGGATCATAGCAGTGATTCTAACCAGTACTTTTCAGATTTTGAATAATGAAAATATAAGTACATGCAGCTATTTCATTGCTTTTTCCGTTTTGTGCTTATATAAATTATTGCTTATAAATTATTATATTTTTAAGAAAGGTGGGTAAATCCGTTTCTGAAATTGCCTTGCGAGTAAAAAAGTCTATTTACTGTGCGTAATGTCATAAATAGATTTGAATATGCTGACAATTTAAAAAATAAACCGAGAACCGGACGCCCGTCAAAACTGTCGGAGAGAGAACAAAGAAAAATAATGAACGAAATAAAAAAAACTAATACTTCACCTTCTGAAATTGCTTCCATGCTAGCAGTAGAAACTAATAAGCAATAACGTGCATGTATGGATAAACCCGAACATGGAAATGGAGTTAAAACACTAGCATCAAACCGTTAAACACGGTGGTGGTAATGTCTTAGTGTTGTGAGGTGTATGGCATCAGGGAGAATAAGCAATCTAGTATGTATCGATGGTATCGTTGATAAAAAAAGTGTATTTAAATATTTTAAAATCGAACTTAAAATTAAAAAAGAGAGAACTTAAAAAATCCAAAGCATACAGTGTATACAGAGTGCAACAGTTGATAGTCAACAATGTACACTACATTGTTGACTACAACATTCTCTAAATACACCTCCACAGTCTTCTGACATCAACCCTATTAAGAATCTTTTGAGCGAATTAGACACATTTCAAGTAAATAACTTAATGAAGTACTTTTACAAGAATGGAATAATATTCAATGAAGAGAAGACCTACTGAAAACATAAAAAGGGGAAGGTCTCCCTGTGAAGTATTAGTTGTTTTAGATATATATTTTGTATATATTGTGCCAATGCTTTTGTCCACCTATTCTGAAAGGTTGAATCTATTTTTTGTATTTTTTTGTTCTGTTTAAAAAGTTTTATTTTTTTTAATGGATGGGTATGCAATACATAAAAATTTAATATGAACTTACTTGAGTTTATATTTTAGAGGAATATAATTTTCATATGAAATACATAGTTTGCCAATAGTTTTGTCTCCCACTGTATTTTTTTTTTTATATATCTTATGTTATGAAAATTACGTTTCTGTTAAAGTTTTCGCGCCTCGTTTTGCACTAGTCTGCGTTTCCCAATTTGGAAATCACTGTCCTACAGAGAGAAGATACCCTATTATAAGTTTTAACTTTTCCACATGATTCCTTTAAAAATGCCCTGAAAATTATATTTTCTTGAACCCAGTTTTATTAGCAGACCAAGTTATGTTTACCAACATCGGCATTTTTAATATCAAAATCAAAGAAGGAACGAGAGAGAGAATTCCATATCAGTTTTAGGATGGAATGAAAATAATATTCTAGATCTTTTTCAAGACGTGGCATTTTTATATTTTACGGCTTTTTTTGTATTACGGCCTTTCTTTAAAATAAGGTTTAATATTTTCATTTAAAAATGTTAAATTCATCGATATCAAATATCAAGGTTTTTTATGTTTTGATATAAAAAAACCGGCCATTAAACAATGTTTTTCAAGAATCGTCAACGTTCGTAGCTTGAAATATCCGTCTCGGATAGATTCGTTTAAGACGAAGCTAACTGTGCGACTATCTTTGGTCCTCAATTGCGAGTTGAAGGTCGTCCCGGAAGATGATTTATTCGTCGGCTCGCAATATTTCCCGAATTTTCCCAAGTAAAATCGTAAAATGTTTAGTTTTCGTTGTGTTGTGCGTCGCTTGGTCCCCAAACGAGTAAGTAATTAAGCTTGATATTTGAAAATGTTTACAAAACTCGATTTTTCTATCGGTTATTTCATTGCCAAATATAGCGACGGGAACATTTAGAATCACGATATCGGGCAGGTTTGAAATGCGCAACATCTTCTTCTTTTTGTGTCGATGGCCTTTTGCGGTACGTTTGTGTCAATGTAAAATAGAAAGGCATTGTTTATCTTTTTTTGTGGTTAATTTTTTTATTGTGGCTATATAAATAATAACGAACTAGTATTATTACATATAGCATTATTTAGATATATGCCCATATAAGAAAGAATTAAATAAAATGAAACTAAACTTTCAGTTGGAAAGTATCCAGTGCTTTTATTCAAAAATTAACCTTTACGGTTTTAAATTAATTCTGTACTAAATTTTCGTTATTAAAATAGTAAACTTATTAATACATAAACTTATTTGTTGATTAACTTTTTGTATTATACGGCGTAATTAAAATCTAAGTTCCAAGTACATATTTTATAACGATCATTACTGGTATACAGATAAAACCTAATGCGATAATAAGCACTGCAAATAATGATTTTCTTTAATTAAGTTTTGATTGATTGGGTGTAATTATGGAGACATGTCCTTGCAAAGCTCTAAAATTAAATTTGACATTTTTTAATGATTTTCAAACGGTTTGAAATACAAATTTTAATCTAGAGGGTAGTGGTGTCATTTTTATAAATAAAAAATAGGAAATTGGTGTTTTTTCTGAAGCACACTTTAATTTTTTTGAAATTAACACTCTTTTGTCCATAGAAAGTACTTTTATTTTAATTTTTAGTAGGAGGCACGGTTTTTGAGATAATTTGACATGTTTCGATAACTCTGCAGCAGTAGCAGTAGTAGTAGTAACTATTGCTCGTACAAAATAAAAGCAGTTGCACGTCATTAAAAGCACATGATCAACATTTTTACTGCCTTGTCAAAGAATATTGACGTATATATCTATACGTAAATATTCTTTGGCCCTGTTGCCAGATTGTGATTAAATATCATAACCTTACTTTAGCGAATAATTTTTACAATTTAAACTTTAATAACAATTAAAACAATCAATTCTAAATTAAATGCAAATTACTATGTAACTAAATAAATATGTAATAAATGTTTAAAGTTTTGCAAGTGTCGTCGATTTAGTACCTCTAGATAGATTCAGCAGATGTAAAATGCTTCGTTCAAAAACGGTTAATTTATTCAAAACTATCGACATTTTTTAATATTTGAATGGTTAAAAAATTAAAATATTATATAATTACCGCTGACATTTATTGATATATAATATGCAAGTACAAAACAGAAACAACAATGAAATATCTGCATGCACTTATATTTTCATCAATCAGAATCTGAAAACTACTGGCTGGAATCACTGTTATCATCTGCAGTATATGCTCTCTGTCATACCATTTAATTTTCTGTATGCTTGATCGTATTCTTTCATATCTCAGGATTCACACACTGTGAAGTGCTTCACGCCACATGTTTATACAGTCTTGCTGTGTATTGCCATTTCTACCCATGTGTTTATTATAGTAATTTTGTACAATTCCTCATGTAAGTCAATACATAAAACTTTGTGCCCATATTGTTCTGCTAAGTTGTCTATTAAATTTTTCCGTGGTTTCAATTTCAAGAAACTTCTTTGATTCAATTAACCATGATAATCAGTAAGGTCATTTTTTGACGGAAATATGGTCTCTGCACCCTCAATAAATCTTCATCGCCAGCATGACATGTGATGTATCTCAAATAAAAATTTTCTATCAGAACTTTTCTTATTTTTTGCATATTTGTGTAACTTACCTATTACCATAAACTGTGGTGGTTTTTACATTCCTCTTATTATTATCTTGCCATGAATGACTTACAATATCATTTTGAAAAATCCAGGTTTCATCTAAGAAGACAAATTTGTACAATGCTTTTTTCTTTCCTTCATATAACTTCTCAAAAAATCTGTACATTTTAGGGCAACATTGGGAAGTTCCATAAGGCCTCGCCTTGGATGTCTTTTTTCCATTTAAAACCTACTTCTTTCAATACATTACACAATGACGTAGTATCATCCATGACAGTTGTTTCTCTTTTAATTGCTCATTTAAGGACTTCAAAGTTACATGCTGTTCTGAAAATGAATATTAAACTGTGAATGCCTATGTATAAACGGCATATGGGTTTAAGAATAGGCTTTTCTTCGATTCTTAGGTTATAAATGGTGTCACGACTAGAACTTGTATCCAAAGGTGCAGTATTGATAACCCTTTTAGTAAAACTACGGTTTCTAGGCGATTTTAAAACCTAATTGTTTTTCGCTTTTTTGTAAAATAGTACTTACAGTGCACATACTCATACTAAAGCATACTGCTGCAACGCGCTAAAAAAAATTCTAGTTTCTATTATATACATATATAACTCAAACTAAGCATATTCAATTATTACGAATTAACTTAACATTCCTAACGGCTGCAAAGAGTAACAATGCACCATTATTGTCTCGTTCTTGTTCAAAATAGTGTATCAGAGATGCTACAAACTCTTGACAACAACTATTTAAATGATATGGCATTTTACAGTTGCGACTCTGACAATTATAACATCGTGGTGGTTCTTAAAAGAACTGTTTTCGATCGTAAGGTAAAAAATGAAAGCAAACGTTCAGATACAAATGTTATAACCAAACGTGTTAATATATATCAACAAGAAAAAATTGAAACTCGACATCACATATTGTTGGCAACCGAATCCAGCTCTAAATTTGAAATTTATTGAATACTTCCCATTTGTTATTATTATTATTATTCACGTATGGGCCCTGGTTAGAGGCGTTTATTGTTGTTAGCCTTCCTTTGCGTCCATACTGATTTCATTCTTTCACTATGAGCTTTTTTCCTTTCCTCAGACCAAGTCGTTCCGGTCTTCCTACATTTTCTCTCTGGCCAACCTCCCAAACGTTAATCTTGTGTCTGAAACAGTTTCTATCCTGAACTTAACTTTGTGTAATATTTGCTGATCTTAGGTCCACTTTAATTGCGGCAATCCATTTACATACGTTTTATTTCTACTTTAGCTCTACTGCTATTTTCATAAAATTCAACTATTTGTCTTGTTAGCCTACTCGGATTCATCCGTTTTATGTGTCCGTAAAACTTAAGTCTTTTTTTCTCATATCGGTATGTATATCTGTGTATTGTTTGATTTGTTGGTTTTCTCGAAGTCGGTATGTTGTGCTATTTATTTGTTTGGGGCCTAAGATTTTTCTTTCTCTCTTTCTTATCAATCTCCTCGATGTCTTTCTTTCTATTCAAAATGAGTGTTTCTGCGCCATAGAGACATTCTGGCTTAGTAACTGGGTTGTAATGTCTCAGTTTTGTGTTTTATGTTTGCATTTGATTATTTTATTATTTAATTTATGTAGTGGTATTTCTGCTGTTCTTTAATAGCGTCATCGATAACTTCGAACTATTTTAGTTTTGTACCGGCTTGTACAAATCTGAATGTTTGAGATCTACCGCGATATTATAATTGTCAGAGTCGCACCTGCAAAATGCCAAATCACTTTACTAGTTAGTAGCATCATCATCTAGTCAAACGTTAGTAGCATCTTTGATATATTTTGAACAAGAACCAAAACAAGACAATAATGGTCTGTTGTTATCCTTTGCGGCTGTTCAAAGCTATGTTAAGTTAATTGCTAATACTTGGATATTTTTAGTTTGTCATATAGTATATTATAGAAACTAGATTACTTTTTTAGCGCGTTGCAGCAGCCTTAAGGTTGAGTATGTAAGAACTACCAGTGTCATAATTATCAGAGTCAGTGTTATAATTGTCAGAGTCGTACCTCCAAACTGCCAAATCACTTAAGTAGTTGTTGTCAAAAGTTAGTAGCATCTTTGATATAATATTTTGAACAAGAACGAGACAGTAAGGTCCGTTGTTATCCTTTGCGGTTGTTCAGAGGTATGTTAAGCTAATTACTAATAATTGGATATTTTTAGTTTGTCATAGCATATTATAGAAACTAGAGTAATTTTTTTAGCGTGTTGCACCAGCCTTAAAGTTGAGTATGTCCACTTTTAGTACAGTTTCACAAAAGATGGAAAACAAAGCTTTAAAATCGCCTATAAAGCGTAGTTCTACTAAAAGGGTTACCAATACTGCAACTTTGGACACAAGCCCTATTCGTGACCATTAATATCATGTATAAATACTGCAGGTATTCATAACCGAAGAATTGCAGAACAAATTGTTCTCAATCCCATATGTAATTCATACATAGGCACTCGCAGTTTATTTTTCATTTTCAGGAAGAAATATTTAGTAGACAGTTTAGCAGAACAATACAAGCAAAAGGTTTATGTATTCCCTCATAGCACTGCATTTTCAACCCAATTAAACTTATATGGAGAATTGCAAAAAATTACTATAATAAACACTTGGGTAGAAATGGTAATACACCACAAGACTGTATAAACATGTGGTGTGAGGCACTTCCCGCTATTACTCCTAAGATATGGAAGAATATGATCAAGCATATAGAAAATGAAATGCAGCTCTTTTTCTACTATCAAATGGGCTCAATAATTAGATTGCAACTAATGCAGGAAATTTCGTTTCGCTTAAATATATGTTTAGGAATGGCAGCAGTACTTACATTGCTTTGCTTGAGAAAATGTTATATTTAATTCGATTCAATCAAAATTCAACTAGAGTTTTGCTATCAAATTTTTGTTTCAATGAAGTGTCGCATGATATTTATGAATTTTTCCTTTTCAATATTTATCAGTAATGTGAAAAGTGCGTTAGCAAACTATCCAGGTGTTGATTAAATAGATTTTTGTTTGCTTTAATCTATACTTTAGTGCAGAAATCATTTAAAAGTGGAAACATGTCAAACTTAATTTTTTGTAAATTTCATTCTTATAATTCCATTTGTTTCATGACTAGTTTCACTTTGTTTTTTTAAATCAGTAAGGTCCTCGCATGAAGTTATTCATGCGAGGACCTTACTCATTATTATAGTACATGGGTATTCATTAGTATTATTATAGTACATTCATTCATTATAGTACATGGGTAAGTTTAAAAATTAAGTTATTATTCCTAAATAATATTTTGCCTCTTCTTTATCATTTTCATCAATTAAATTCGAAAAATTACGACTAAACACCAAATAACTTTGATAAAGCCTCTCGACGCACGTTTCGCTAACCATGTTAACATCGTCCGGAGTGAGGAAGATGATTCAATCTCCTGATGATGCTAACATGGTTGCCGAAACGCGCACTGCGAAGTTTTATAAAAGTGAATTGATGTTTAGTGGTAATCTATTCGAATTTAGTGTTTAACACCGAAGGTTCCAATAGAAGAATTGATTTTCAGCAATAATCATTGCAATATCTTTGAGTTCAAACATGATGTGAATCACTTTTGCACGAGGTAGCCAGCGCAGCTCACAATAGTATAGAAGGGAGGCATAATTCGTACTAGTACTTATGGTAGCTTTCATATCTTCAGACAACTTTGCAAACAACCTAACTTTTAAAGGACTGTTTTAGCCAGATGTGGCGGTTAATAGTTTTTACATTTTTTTCTTTAAAAAAACACGTTTAATTTGGGAGAAAGGTACAATATGGTTTATTCAAAGTATGCATTATCGCCAGCTGCACATTTTCCCCATCTCTCTGACAATTTGTGGATGCCTTTCCAGTAATTATCATAAAGCTATTTTTCAACATATCCGTAATTGTAGAAGCGCCTGAGACATCGATGAAAACACGTGGTAGTCGGAAGGGACCAAGCCTGGTGAGTACGGTGGGGGCAAGAGTTTCCAACCAAGTTCAGAAATGGTGTCTCCGACCGCTTTCGCTGTGTTTGATGGGGCGTTGTCGTGTTGAAAAAAGAATTTTCCGTGTCTTGCAGCCCATTCTTGTCGCTTTTCGATCAATGCATGTTTCCAGTTGATCATTTGTTGACGACAGTGAACGGTATTAACTGTTTCACCTGATTTCAGACGCTCATGGTATACGACATACTTCTGATCCCACCAAATGCACAGCGTTGTCTTTATTTCAAAGCGATTCGGTCTTGTGGTCGATATTTATGGTTGTCCTGGGTCAACCCATGATTTTCTGCATTTCAGTTTCTCGAAATGTATCCATTTTTCGACTTCAGTCACGATCCGATGCAAAAAAGTATTTCTTTCATGCCGAGAAAGCAAAACTTCGGACACTGTTCAGCTGATGTGGTACCTATTTTCCTGCCTTCTGGACCGTTCCCATGGAATACAGAACTTCACAAATGGTTCGGCGACTAACATTCAACTTCTCTGCAATTTGTTTGCATATTGTCTTCTTCCAGTAATGCTTGCAATTCGGCATCTTCAATTTTTTTCCTTTCGCCTCGGCGTTGTTTGTGTTTCAAGTCGAAAGCACCACTTTTGAATACTCTAAACGAATCCTTCGACAAGCGTCTTGCATTGGGACATTGTCACCGTAAGTTTCTACAAATATACGACGGTTTTTAATCGCGTTTTTATTTTTATTGAACAAGAAAATCAGTACGTGATGATTATCACACTTAAAAAATATGATGCTAACCACAAGCAACTTGTTATATTTTTTATGGATTACATACCCATCCTATTTTTTTCAACCGAATAAAACTTTTTAACAGAGCAAGAAAATATACAGAAGTTGGATTTAACCTCTTTCAGAATAGCTAGGCAAAAGTATTGGCACAGTTAAAATGTCTTACTTAGAAAGGGTACAAAAATACTAGAGGGAAAGGTCTCCCTGTGAAGTATTAGTTGTTTTAAACATATATTTTGTATATATTGTGCCAATACTTTTCTCCTCTTATTCTGAGAGATTGAATTAATTTTTTGTATTTTTTTGTTCTGTTTAAAAAGTTTTAATTTTTTTTAATGGATGGGTATGGAATACATAAAAATTTAATATGAACTTACTTGAGTTTATATTTTAGAGGAATATAATTTTCATATGAAATACATAGTTTGCCAATACTTTCGTCTCCCACTCTATTTATTTTTTTTTATGTATCTTATGTTATGGAAATTACATTTCTGTTAAAGTTTTCGCGCCTCCTTTCGCACTAGTCTGCGTTTCTCAATTTGGAAATCACTGTCCTACAGAAAGGAGATACCCTATTATAGTGTTTTAACTTCCCCACATGATTCCTTCAAAAATGCTCTGAAAATTATATTTTCTGGAACCCAGTTTTATTAGCAGACCTAGTTATGTTTACAACATAGGCATTTTAATTTTATCAAAACAAGGAACGAGAGAGAAGTCAATATCTGTTTTAGTATTTCTTTCTGTATTACGGCCTTTCTGTAAAATAATGCTTGATATTTCCATTTCAAAATGTTAAATTCATCAGTATCAAATATCAAGGGTTTTTTATATGTTTTGATATAAAAACCCGGCTATTAAACAATGTTTTTTAAGAATCGGCAACGTTCGTGTCTTGAAATATCCGTCTCGGATAGATTCCCTTAAGACGAAGCTAACTTTGCGAATATCTTTGGTCCTCAATTGTGAGTTGAAAGTCGTCCCGGAAGATGATTTATTCGTCGGCTCGCAATATTTCCCGAATTTTCACAAGTAAGACCGTAAAAGTTTTTGTTTTCGTTGTGTTGTGCATCGCTTGGTCCCCAAAGGAGTAAGTAATTAAGCTTGATATTTGAAAATGTTTACAAAACTTGATTTTTCTATCGGTTATTTCATTACTAAATATAGCGACGCCGAACATTTAGAATCTCGATATCGGGCAGGTTTGAAATGCACAGACGCAAAATCTTCTTCTTTTTGTGTCGATGGCCTTTTGCGGTACGTTTATGTCAATGTAAAATAGAAAGACATTGTTTACCTTTTCTTGTTGTCAATTTTTTTATGGTGGTTATATAAATAATAACGAACTAGTATTATTACATATAGCATTATTTAAATATATGCCCATATACGAAGGTAAAGAAAAACTATGATTTTATTAATATCTTTCCTAAATTGAACAACATGAAATGAAACTAAACTTTCAGTTGGAAAGTATTCTGTGCTTTTATTCAAAAATTAACAATTACCGTTTTTAAATTAATTCTGTACTAAATTTTCGTTGTTAAAATAGCAGACTTATTAATACATAAACTTATTTGTTGATTAACTTTTTGTATTATACAGCATAATTAAAATCTCTAAAGTTCCAAGTATATATTTTATAACGATCATTACTGGTATACAGGTAAAACCTAATGCGGCAATAAGCACTGCAAATGATGATTTTCTTTAATTAACTTTTGATTGATTGGGTGTAATTATAGAGACATGACCTTGCAAAGCTCTAAAATTAAATTTGAAATTTTTAATAGTTTTCAAACGGTTTGAAATAAAAATTTTAATCAAAATAATTAAAATAAATTTTAATTCAAATAAAAATTTAATTTAATCTTTAAAAAAATTAAAGCGCCCTTTAATTTTTTTGAAATTAACAGTCTTTTGTCCATAAAAATTTGTAATTTTTAGTAGGAGGCACGGTTTTTGAGATAATTTTACACTTTTCTATAACTCTGCAGCAGTAGTACTACTAGTAGTAGTAACTATTGTTCGTACAAAATAAAAGCAGTTGCACGTCATTAAAAGCACATGATCAACATTTTGACTGCAAAAATGTCAAAGAATATGGCCGTATATATCTATACGTAAATATTCTTTGGCCCTGTTGCCAGATTGTGATTAAATATCATAATCTTGCTTTAGCGAATAATTTTTACATTTTAAACTTTAATAACAATTAAAACAATGATTTCTAAATTAAATGCAAATTACTAAGTAACTAAAAAAATATATAATAAATGTTTAAAGTCTTGCAAGTGTCGTCGATTTAGTACCTCTAGATAGATTCAGCAGATGTAAAATGCTTCGTTCAAAAACGGTTAATTTATTCAAAACTATCGACATTTTTTAATATTTGAGTGGTTAAGAATATAAAAATATTATATAATTACCATTGACATTTATTGATATTGATCTACATGCACTTATATTTTCATTAATCAGAATCTGAAAACTACTGGCTGGAATAACTCTTATCATCTGCAGTATTTATAATTAACTGAAGAACTTCTTTTCAAACAAGTATATGCTCTCTGTCATACCATTTAATGTTCTATATGCCTGATCGTAGTCTTTAATATCTCAGCATTCACACACTGTGAAGTGCCTCACGCCACATGTTTATACAGTCTTGCTGTGTATTACCATTTCTACCATGTGCTTATTATAGTAATTTTGTACAATTCCCCATGTAAGTTCAATTGGATTGAAAATGCAGTGGTATGGAGGAATACATAAAACTTTGTGCCCATATTGTTCTGCTAAGTTGTCTATTAAATTTTTCCGTGCTGGTTTATTTCTGAAAATTATCCACATAGGAAATATATCAAAATGATAAATTTGGTTGTGGTACGTACTCTACTACAATTCTTAATAGTTCAGTTTTAAACATTTCAATTGAAAATGCTGTATTATTATTAGTTATCCATTCTTGAATGGCAGCTTTAGTCCACGAGCTATTTTGTATCTTGTTTAATAGCGTGCTATGATAATATTTGCTCACTTATAGTTTTTTAATAAATAGTTTTTAAACCATTTCAAGAATTTTTTGATTCATTTATCCATGATAATCAGTAAGCTCATTTTTTGACGGAAATATGTTCTCTGCACCCTCAATAAGTCCATCTTCATCGCCAGCATGAAGTGTGATGTATCTAAAATAAAAATTTTCTATCAAAGCTTTTCATATTTTTTGCATATTTGTATAACTTACTTTTTACCATCAACTTTGGTGGTTTTTACATTCATCTTATAATTATCTTGCCATGAATGACTTACAGTATCATTTTGAAAAATCCAGGTTTCATCTAAGAAGACAAATTGGTACAAGGCTTTTTTCTTTCCTTCATATAATTTCTCAAAAAATCTATAAATTTTTGGGCAACATTGGGAAGTTCCATAACGCCTCGCCTTGGATATCTATTTTCCATTTAAAACCTACTTCTTTCAATACATTGCACAATGACATAGTATCATCCATGACAGTTGTTTCTCTTTTAATTGTCTATTTTAGGACTTCAAAGTTACATGCTGTTTTGAAAATGAAAATTAAACTGCGAGTGCCTATATATGAACTGCATATGGGTTTAAGAACAGCCTTTTCTTCTATTCTTAGGTTACGAATACTTATTGTGTTCCTACATGATATAAATGGTCTCACGACTAGAATTTGTATCCAAAGGTGCAGTATTGATAACCCTTTTAGTAAAACTACGCTTTCTAGGCGGTTTTAAAACGTAAATGTTTTTCACTTTTTGTGAAATAGTACGAACAGTGGACATACTCAAACTTAAAGCTGCTGCAACACGCTAAAAAAAATTCTAGTTTCTATAATATACATATATGACTTAAACTAAACATATTCAATTATTACGAATTAACTTAACATACCTAACAGGTGCAAAGAGTAACAATGCACCGTTATTGTCTCGTTCTTGTTCAAAATAGTGTATCAGAGATGCTACAAACTCTTGACAACAACTATTTAAATGATATGGCATTTTACAGGTGCGACTCGGACAATTATAACATCGTCGTGGTAGTTCTTAAAAGATCTGTTTTCGATCGTAAGGTAAAAAATGAAAGTAAGCGTTCAGATACAAATGGGATAACCAAACGTGTTAATACATATCAACATGAAAAATTTGAAACTCGACATCACATATTGTTGGCAACCGATTCCAGCTCAAAATTTGAAATTTATTGAATACATTTTATTTGTTATTATTTTTATTCACGTATGGGCCCTGATTAGAGGCATTTATTGTTGTTAGCCTTCCTTTGCGTCCATACTGATTTAGTTCTTTCACTATGGGCTTTTTTCCTTTCGTTAGACCAAGTCGTTCCGGTCTTCCTACATTTTCTCTCTGGCCAACCTCCCGAACGTTAACTTTGTGTCTGAAACAGTTTCTATCCTGAATTTAACTTTGTGTAATATTTGCTGATCTTAGATCCGCTTTAGTTGCAGCAATCCATTTACTTACATTATATTTTTACTTTAGCTCTACTCCTATTTTCATAAAATTCAACTATTTGTCTTGTTAGCCTACTCGGATTCATCCGTTTTATGTGTCTGTAAAACTTAAGTCTTTTTTTCTCATATCGCTATGTATATCTGTGTATTGTTTGATTTCTTGGTTTTCTCGAACTCGGTATGTTGTGCTATTTATTTATTTGGGGCCTAAGATTTTTCTTTTTATTTTTCTTTCTCTCTTTCTTATCAATCTCCTCGATGTCTTTCTTTCTATTCAAAATGAGCATTTCGGCGCCATAGAGACATTCTGGCTTAATAACTGGGTTGGAATGTCTCAGTTTTGTGTTTTATGTTTGATTTGATTATCTTATTATTTAATTTATGTAGTGGTAATTCTGCTGCTCTTCAATAACGTCATCGATAACTTCGAACTGTTTTAGTTTTGTAACTTCTTGTACAAATCTGAACGTTTAAGAACTACCGCGATGTTATAATTGTCAGAGTCGCACCTGCAAAATGCCAAATCACTTTAATAGTTGTCAAAACTTAGTAGCATCTTTGATATATCTTGAACAAGAACCAAAACAAGACAATAATGATCCGTTGTTATCCTTTTCGGCTGTTGAGAGGTATGTTAAGTTAATTCCTAATAAATGGATGTTTTTAGTTTGTCATATAGTATATTATAGAAACTGTATTCCTTTTTTAGCGTGTTGCGGTAGCTTTAATGTCGAGTATGTCAGAACTACCAGTGTTATAATTGTCAGTGTCGTTCCTGCAAATGCCAAATCACTTAAGTAGTTGTTGTCAAAAGTTAGTAGCATCTTTAATATAATATTTTGAACAAGAACGAGACAATAATTGTCCGTTGTTATCCTTTGCGGTTGTTCAGAGGTATGTTAAGCTAATTGCTAATAATTGGATATTTTTATTTTGTCATAGTATATTATAGAAACTAGAGTAATTTTTTAGCGTGTTGCAGCAGCCTTAAAGTTGAGTATGTCCACTTTTAATACTGCTTCACAAAAGATGGAAAACAAAGTTTAAAAATCGCCTAAAAAGCGTTGTTCTACTAAAAGGGTTATCAATACTTCAACTTTGGACACAAGTCCTATTCGTGACACCATTTATATCATGTATAAACACTGTAGGTATTCATAACCGAAGATTTGCAGAACAGATTGTTCACAATCCCATATGTAGTTTATACATAGGCACTCGCAGTTTAATTTTCATTTTCAGGAAGCACAGAAATATTTAGTAGACAATTTAGCAGAACAATACAAGCAAAAGGTTTGTGTATTCCCTCATAGCACTGCATTTTCAACCCAATTAAACGTATATGGGGAATTGCAAAAAATTACTATAATAAACACATGGGTAGAGATGGTAATACACCACAAGACCGTATAAACATGTGGCGTGAGGCACTTCCCACTATTACTCCTAAGATATGGAAGAATACGATCAAGCATACAGAAAATTAAATGCAGCTCTTTTTCTACTATCAAATGGGCTGAGTAATTGGATTACAGCTAATGCAGGAAATTACGTTTCGCTTAAATATATGTTTACGAATGGCAGCAGTACTTAAATTGCTTTGCTTGAGAAAATGTTATAGTTAATTCGATTCAATCAAAATTCAACTAGAGTTTTGCTATCAAATTTTTGTTTCAATTAAGTGTCGCATGATATTTATGAATTTTTCGTTTTCAATATTTATCAGTAATGTGGAAAGTGCGTTAGCAAACCATCTAAAATTATTATGTATTTAAGAAAGGAGGGTAAATCTGTTTCTGAAATTGCCTTAGTAGTGAAAAAAAAAGTTGATTTACTGTGCGTAATGTCATAAATAGCCCTTCAAAACTGTCGGAGAGACAACAAAGAAAACTAGTGAACGAAATAAAAAAAACTCATACTTCAGCTTCTGAAATTGCTTCTATGCTAGCAGAAGAAACTAATAAGCAATAATGTGCATGCATGTAGAAAGCCGAACATGGAAATGGGGTTAAAATACTGGCATCAAACCGTTAAACACGGTGGTAGTAATGTTTTAGTGTTGTGAGGTGTCTAGCATCATGGAGAATAAGCAATCTAGTATTTACCGATGGTATCGTGGATAAAAAAGTATATTTTAATCTTTTAAAATCGAACTTAAAATTAAAGAAGAGTAAACTTCAAGAAAAATTAAAAAATCCAAAGCATACAGTGTATATAGAGTGCAACAGTGGATTGTCAACAATGTACCACATTCTCTAAATACACCTCCACAGTCTTCTGACATCAACCCTATTGAGAATCTTTGGGGCGAATTAGACAACCGGATCTGACAACGTCACAGTTCATGTAAATAACTTAAAGAAATACTTCTGCACGGATGGAATAATATTCAATGAAGAGAAGACCTACTCAAAACAAAAGGGAAAGGTCTCCCTATGAAGTATTAGTTGTTATAAACATATATTTTGTTTATATTGTGCCAATACTTTTGTCCACCTATTCTGAAAGGTATAATCTATTTTGTGTATTTTTTATTCTGTTTAAAACGTTTTAATTTGTTTTTTTTTCAATGGATGGGTATGCAATACATAAAAATTTAATATGAACTTACTTGAGTTTATATTTTAGAGGAATATAATTTTCATATGAAATACATAGTCTGCCAATACTTTTGTCTCCCACTGTATTTATTTTTTTTATGTATCTTATGTTATGAAAATTACATTTCTGTTAAAGTTTTTCTCGCCTCCTTTTGCACTAGTCTGCGTTTCTCAATTTGGAAATCACTGTCCAAGATACCCTATTATAAGTTTTAACTTCTCCACATGATTCCTTCAAAAATGCGCTGAAAATTATATTTTCTTGAACCCAGTTTTATTACCAGACCAAGTTGTGTTTACCAACATCGGCATTTTTAATATCAAAACAAGGAACGAGAGAGAGAAGTCAATATCAGTTTTAGTACGGAATGAAAATAATATTCTAGATCTTTTTCAAGACGTGGCATTTTTATATTTTGCGGCTTTCTGTATTACGATCTTTCCTTAAAATAATGTTTAATATTTCCATTTCAAAATGTTAAATTTATCAGTATCAAATACAAAGGGTTTTTTTATGTTTTGATATAAAAAACCTGCTATTAAACAATGTTTTTCAAGAATCGGCAACGTTCGTGGCTTGAAATATCCGTGTCGGATAGATTCGCTTAAGACGAAGCTAACTTTGCGACTATCTTTGGTCCTCAATTGCGAGTTGAAAGTCGTCCGGAAGATGATTAACGTAAAATTAAAAAAGAGAGAACTTAAAAAAAAAAATTAAAAATCGAAAACATAGAGTGTATACTTTTGTCCACCTATTCTGAAAGGTTGAATCTATTTTTTGTATTTTTTTGTTCTGTTTAAAAAGTTTTATTTTTTTTTAATGGATGGGTATGTAATACATAAAAATTTAATATGAACTTACGTGAGTTTATATTTTAGAGAAATATAATTTTCATATGAAATACATAGTTTGCCAATACTTTTGTCTCCCACTGTATTTATTTTTTTATGTATCTTATATTATGAAAATTACATTTCTGTTAAAGTTTTCGCGAACCATTTTGCACTAGTCTGCGTTTCTCAATTTGGAAATCACTGTCCTACAGTAAGGAGATACCCTATTATAAGTTTCAACTTCTCCACATGATTCCTTCAAAAATGCGCTGAAAATTATATTTTCTTGAACCCAGTTTTATTACCAGACCAAGTTATGTTTACCAACATCGGCATTTTTAATATCAAAACAAGGAACGAGAGAGAGAAGTCAATATCAGTTTTAGTATGGAATGAAAATAATATTCTAGATCTTTTTCAAGACGTGGCATTTTTATATTTTGCGGCTTTCTGTATTACGACCTTTCCTTAAAATAATGCTTAATATTTCCATTTCAAAATGTTAAATTTATCAGTATCAAATACAAAGGGTTTTTTGTTTATGTTTTGATATAAAAAAATCTGCTATTAAACAATGTTTTTCAAGAATCGGCAACGTTCGTGGCTTGAAATATCCATCTCGGATAGATTCGCTTAAGACAAAGCTAACTTTGCGACTATCTTTGGTCCTCAATTGCGAGTTGAAAGTCGTCCGGAAGATGATTAACTTAAAATTAAAAAAGAGAGAACTTAAAAAAAATTTAAAAAATCCAAAGCATAGAGTGTATATAGAGTGTAACAGTTGATAGTCCACAATGTACCACATTCTCTAAATACACCTCCACAGTCTTCTGACATCAACCCTATTGAGAATCTGAGGTGCGAATTAGACACATTTCAAGTAAATAACTTAAAGAAATACTTTTGCAAGAGTGGAATAATATTTAATGAAGAGAAGACCTACTGAAAACATAAAAAGGGGAAGGTCTCCCTGTGAAGTATTAGTTGTTTTAAACATATATTTTATATATATTGTGCCAATACTTTTGTCCATCTATTCTGAAAGGTTGAATATATTTTGTATATTTTTTTGTTCTGTTTATAAAAGTTTTAATTTGTTTTTTTAATGGATGGGTAAATGTAAGTTGATAGTGTGGGATGAATGTACGATGGCACATAAAAAGTCTTTGGAGGCATTAGACAGAACTATGAAAGATCTGCGAAACAATCAAAACCGATTTGGCGGAGCGATGGTTTTACTAACAGGAGATTTCCGTCAAACATTACCAGTGATTTCACGGTCAGCGTCAGCGGATGAACTCAATGCATGTTTAAAGTCCTCCATTTTGTGGACATACGTCAAGATACTAAATTGAAGTAAGAATATGTGTGTTGAATTACAAAATGATCGATCTGGAGAAATATTTTCCAAACAACTCATTGACCTTGGTAATGGCAAAATCCCTGTTGATGATTCGACTGGCTGCATTACGTTTCCTGTCGATTTTTGTCAGTTTACTGAAACAACAACCGAGCTCATACAAATGGTGTTCCCAAACGTCGCTCAAAATTACAAAGATCATTTATGGTTGAGCGAACGTGCTATATTAGCTGCCAAAAAGACGGATGTAAATGAAATAAACTTCAAAATTGAAAATGAAATTGCCGGTGAATTTAAAATATACATATTAGTTGATTGTGCAACTAATCAAGATCATGTCGTCAACTATCTACCAGAATTTTTAAACTCATTGGATTTGCCAGGATTGCCACCCCATAATCTTCAATTAAAAGTAGGATCGGTAGTCATAATGTTAGGAAATAATAACCCATCGCGTCTTGTAACGGCACACGGCTATCAGTGAAAAATTTACTTAACAATGTAATCGAAGCAACAATTCTAAAAGGAAAATATAAGGGAGAAGAAGTGTTGATACCCCGCATCCCAATGATACCAACTGACGTACCATTTGAATTTAAACGATTGCAATTTTCAGTGCGGCTTGCTTTCGCAATGATCATAAATAAATCACAGAGTTAGTCTTTTAAGTATTTGCGGCGTTAATCTTGAAAACCCATGCTTCTCTCATGGACAGTTGTAAGTTGCCTGCTCTCGCGTTGGGAAACCGTCAGCTTTATTTGTTTACGCGCCAGGTAACCAAACAGAAAATATTGTATACCATAAAGCATTAGAACGAAATAGAAAACTTATTTTTGTAAATAATCGTCGTTTATTGTTGAGACATAAATAACGTGATCACTCGGGAATGGTTATTTAATTTTTACCATTAACTTTTGACAGAACGAAGTCTGTCCGGGCAGCTAGTATATAATAAATGTTTAAAGGCTTGCAAGTGTCGTCGATTTAGTACCTCTAGATAGATTCAGCAGATGTAAAATGCTTCGTTCAAAAACGGTTAATTTATTCAAAACTATCGACATTTTTTAATATTTGAATGGTTAAAAAAATAAAAATATTATATACCTACTATTGACATTTATTGATATATAATATGCAAGTACAAAACAGAAAAACCAATGAAATATCTGCATGCACTCTGCACTCTGCACCCTCAATAAGTCCATCTTCATCGCCAGCATGAAGTGTGATGTATCTAAAATAAAAATTTTGGCCAACATTGGGAAGTTCCATAAGGCATCGTCTTGGATCATCTTTTTTCCATTTAAGACCTACTTCTTTCAATACATTGCACAATGACATAGTATCATCCATGACAGTTCTTTCTATTTTAATTGCTCATTTAAGGACTTCAAAGTTACATGCTGTTCTGAAAATGAAAATTAAACTGTGAGTGCCTATGTATAAACTGCATATGGGTTTAAGTACGGCCTTTTCTTGGATCTAAGGTTACGAACACTTATTGTTTTCGTACATGATATAAATGGTGTCACGACTAGAACTTGTATCCGTACAGTATTGTAAGGTACAGTATTGATTACCCTTTTAGTAAAACTACGCTTTCTAGGCGATTTTAAAACTTAATTGTTTTTCGCTTTTTTGTAAAATAGTATTTACAATACACATACTCAAACTTAAGGCTGCTGCAACACGCTAAAAAAAATTCTAGTTTCTATAATATACATATATGACTTAAACTAAACATATTCAATTATTACGTATTAACTTAACATACCTAACACCTGCAAAGAGTAACAATGCACCATTATTATCTCGTTCTTGTTCAAAATAGTGTATCAGATATGCTACAAACCCTTGACAACAACTATTTAAATGATATGGCATTTTACAGGTGCGACTCTGACAATTGTAACATCGTGGTAGTTCTTAAAGGAACTGTTTTCGATCGTAAGGTAAAAAATGAAAGTAAGCGTTCAGATACAAATGAGATAACCAAACGTGTTAATCAACAAGAAAAGTTTGAAACTCGACATCACATATTGTTGGCAACCGAATCCAGCTCTAAATTTGATATTTACTGAGTACGTTCCATTTGTTATTATTATTATTCACGTATGGGCCCTGGTTAGAGGCGTTTATTGTTGTTAGCCTTCCTTTGCGTCCATACTGATTTAATTCTCTCACTATGAGCTTTTTTCATTTGGTCAGACCAAGTTGTTCCGGTCTTCCTACATTTTCTCTCTGGCCAACCTCCCAAACGTTAACCTTGTGTCTGAAACAGTTTCTATCCTGAATTTAACTTTGTGTAATATTTGCTGATCTTAGGTCCGCCGTAATTGCAGCAATCTATTTAGTTACGTTTTATTTCTACTTTAACTCTACTCCTATTTTCATAAAATTCAGCTATATATCTTACTACAGCTATATATCCTACTCGGATTCATCCGTTTTATGTGTCCGTAAAACTTAAATCTTTTTTTATCATATCGCTATGCATATCTGTGTATTGTTTGATTTCTTGGTTTTCTCGAAGTCGGTTTGTTGTGCTATTTATTTGTTTGGGGCTTAAGATTTTTCTTATGATTTTTCTTTCTCTCTTTCTTATCAATCTCCTCGATGTCTTTCTTTCTGTTCAAAATGAGCGTTTCTGCGCCATAGAGACATTCTGGCTTAATAACTGGGTTGCAATGTGTCAGTTTTGTGATTTATGTTTACATTTGATTATTTCATTTTTTAATTTATGTAGTGGTATTTCTGCTGTTCTTCAATAGCGTCATCGATAACTTCGAACTGTTTTAGTTTTGTACCGGCTTGTACAAATCTGAACGTTTAAAAACTACCGCGAATTGTCCGGGTCGCACCTGCAAAATGCCAAATCACTTTAGTAGTTGTCAAACGTTAGTAGCATCTTTGATATATTTCGAAGAAGAACCGAAACAAGACAATAATGTTCCGTTGTTATCCTTTGCGGCTGTTCAGAGCTTTATTAAGTTAATTGCTAATAAATGGATATTTTTAGTTTGTCATATAATATATTATAGAAACTAGATTACTTTTTTGGCACGTTGCAGCAGCCTTAAGGTTGAGTGTGTAACTACCAGTGTTATAATAGTCAGAGTCGTTCCTGCAAAATGCCAAATCACTTAAGTAGTTGTTGTCAAAAGTTAGTAGCATATTTGATATAATATTTTGAACAAGAACGAGACAATAATGGTCCGTTGTTATCATTTGCGGTTGTTCAGAGGTATGTTAAGCTAATTGCTAATAATTGGATATTTTTATTTTGTCATAGTATATTATAGAAACTAGAGTAATTTTTTTAGCGTGTTGCACCAGCCTTAAGGTTGAATATGTCCACTTTTAGTACTGTTACACAAAAGATGGAAAACAAAGTTTTAAAATCGCCTAAAAAGCGTAGTTCCACTAAAAGGGTTACCAATATTGTAGCTTTGGATACAAGTCATATTGGTGACACCATTTATATCATGTATAAACACTGTAGTTATTCATAACCGAAGAATTGCAGAACAGATTGTTCACAATCCCATATGTAGTTTATACATAGGCACTCGCAGTTTAATTTTCATTTTCAGGAAACACAGAAATATTTAGTAGACAATTTAACAGAACAATATAAGCAAAAGGTTTATGTATTCCCTCATAGCACTGCATTTTCAACCCAATTAAACTTACATGGGGAATTGCAAAAAATTACTATAATAAAGACATGGGTAGAGATGGTAGTACACCACAAGACTGTATAAACATGTGGCGTGAGGCACTTCCCACTATTACTCCTAAGATATGGAAGAACAGGATCAAGCATACAGAAAATGAAATCATGAAATGGCATGATGAGAGCATATACTTGATCGAAAAGTAGTTTTGATAATTATAAATACTGTGGATCATAGCAGTGATTCCAGCCAGTAGTTTTCAGATTTTGAATAATGAAAATATAAGTACACGCAGATATTTCATTGCTTTTTCCATTTTGTGCTTGCATAATATACATCAATAATTGTCATTGGTAATTATATAATATTTTGATTGATTTGTCCGTTACTTTGTGATAGTTCATTTTTTAAAAGGAATTAAACAATTTTTTACTTTATCTATCACTTTTATTTTTAAACAAAATTTATGTGACTATAGTTTCATAAACGATTTTACATTCTCAAACACTATTTTAAAACTTTTTTAACTACGAACTCGAAATTTTTTAATAATTTTCAAACGGTTTGAAGTAAAAACTTTAATCTAGAGGGTAGTGGTGTCATTTTTATAAATAAAAAATGGGAAATTGGTGTTTTTTTTTGAAGCTCCCTTTAATTTTTTTGAAATTAACAGTCCTTTGTCCATAAAAAGCATTTTTTTTTTAATTTTTAGTAGGAGGCACGGCTTTCGAGATAATTTGACACTTTTCGATAACTCTTCAGCAGTAGCAGTAGTAGTAGTAGTAGTAACTATGGCTCGTACAAAATAAAAGCAGTTGCACTTCATTAAAAGCACATGATCAACATTTTGACTGCTCTGTCAAAGAATATTAACGTATATATATCTATTCATAAATAATCTTTGGCCCTGTTGCCAGATTGTGATTAAATATCATAACCTTACTTTAGCGAATAATTTTTACATTTTAAACTTTAATAACAATTAAAACAATCAATTCTAAATTAAATTGCAAATTTTCTAAATAACTAAAAAAATATATAATAAATGTTTAAAGTCTTGCAAGTGTCGTCGATTTAGTACCTCTAGATAGATTCAGCAGATGTAAAATGCTTCGTTCAAAAACGGTTAATTTATCCAAAACTATCGACATTTTTTAATATTTGAATGGTTAATAAAATAAAAATATTATATAATTACCATTGACATTTGTTGATATTGATCTACATGCACTTATATTTTCATTAATCAGAATCTGAAAACTACTGGCTGGAATCACTGTTATCATCTGCAGTATTTATAATTAACGGAAGAACTTCTTTTCAAACAAGTATATGCTCTCTGTCATACCATTTAATTTTCTGTATGCTTGATCGTATTCTTTCATATCTCAGGATTCACACACTGTGAAGTGCCTCACGCCACATGTTTATACAGTCTTGCTGTGTATTACCATTTCTACCCATGTAAGTTCAATTGGATTGAAAATGCAGTGGTATGGAGGAATACATAAAACTTTGTGCCCATATTGTTCTGCTAAGTTGTATATTAAATTTTTCCGTGCTGGTTTATTTCTGAAAAGTATCCACATAGGAAATATATCAAAATAATAAATTTGGTTGTGGTACGTACTCTACTACCATTCTTAATAGTTCAGTTTTAAACATTTGAATTGAAAATGCTATTTTATTATTAGTTAACCAATCTTGAATGGCAGCTTTTTGTTTCTTGTTTAATAGTGTGCTATGATAATATTTGCTCACTTATGTTTTTTAATAATTAGTTTTCAAACCATTTCAAGAATTTTTTGATTCAATTAACCATGGTAATCAGTAAGCTAATTTTTGACGGAAATATGGTCTCTGCACCCTCAATAAGTCCATCTTCATCGCCAGCATGAAGTGTGATGTATCTAAAATAAAAAAATTTTATCAAAACTTTTCATATTTTTTGCATATTTGTGTAACTTACCTTTTACCATCAACTTTGGTGGTTTTTACATTCCTCTTATTGTTATCTTGCCATGAATGACTTACAGTATCATTTTAAAAAATCCAGGTTTCATCTAAGAAGACAAATTTGTACAAGGCTTTTTTCTTTCCTTCATATAACTTCTCAAAATATCTATAAATTTTAGGTCAACATTGGGAAGTTCTATAAGGCCTCGCATTGGATCTCTTTTTTCCATTTAAAACCTACTTCTTTCAATACATTGCACAATGACATAGTATCATCCATGACAGTTGTTTCTCTTTTAATTGCTCATTTGAGGACTTCAAAGTTACATGCTGTTCTGAAAATGAAAATGAAACTGTGAGTGCCTATGTATAAACTGCATATTGGTTTAAGAACAGCCTTTTCTTCGATTCTTAGCTTGCGAATATTTATTTTGTTCCTATATGATATACATGGTGTCACGACTAGAACTTGTATCCAAAGGTGCAGTATTGATAATCCTTTTAGTAAAACTACGCTTTCTAGGCAATTTTAAAACTTGAATGTTTTTCACTTTTTGTCAAATAGTACTAACAGTGGACATACTCAAACTTAAAGCTGCTAGAATACGCTAAACAAATTTTCTAGGTTCTATTATACACATATATGATTTAAACTAAACATATTCAATTATTACGAATTAACTTAACATACCTAACAGCTGCAAAGAGTAACAATGCACCATTATTGTCTCGTTCTTGTTCAAAATAGTGTATCAGAGATGTTACAAACTCTTGACAACAACTGTTTAAATGATATGGCATTTTACAGGTGCGACTCTGAAAATTATAACATCGTGGTAGTTCTTAAAAAACAGTTTTCGATCGTAAGGTAAAAAATGAAAGTAAACGTTCAGATACAAATGGTATAAACAAACATGTTAATACATATCAACAAGAAAAGTTTGAAACTCGACATCACATATTGTTGGCAACCGAATCCAGCTCTAAATTTGAAATTTATTGAATACATTCCATTTGTTATTATTATTATTCACGTATGGGCCCTGATTAGAGGCATTTATTGTTGTTAGCCTTCCTTTGCGTCCATACTGATTTAATTCTTTCACTATGAGCTTTTTTCCTTTTGTCAGGCCAAGTTGTTCCGGTCTTCCTACATTTTCTTTCTGGCCAACCTGCCACACGTTAACCTTGTGTCTGAAACAGTGTCTATCCTGAATTTAAAGTTGTGTAATATTTGCTGATCTTAAGCCCGCTTTAATTGCAGCAATCCATTTACTTACGTTTTATTTCTACTTTAGCTCTACTCCTATTTTCATAAAATTCAACTATTTGTCTTGTTAGTCTACTCGGATTCATCCGTTTTATATGTCTGTAAAACTTAAGTCCTTTTTTATCATATTTCTATGTATATCGGTGTATTGTTTGATTTCTTGGTTTTCTCGAAGTCGGTATGTTGTGCTATTTATTTGTTTGGGGCCTAAGATTTTTCTTATGATTTTTCTTTCTCTCTTTCTTATCAATCTCCTCGAGGTCTTTCTTTCTATTCAAAATGAGCGTTTCGGCGCCATAGAGACATTCTGTCTTAATAACTGTGTTATAATGTCTCAGTTTTGTGTTTTATGTTTGCATTTGATTATTTTATTATTTAATTTATGTAGTGGTATTTCTGCTGCTCTTCAATAGCGTCATCGATAACTTCGAACTGTTTTAGTTCTGTACCGGCTTGTACAAATCTGAATGTTTAAGAACTACCGCGATATTATAATTGTCAGAGTCGCACCTGCAAAATGCCAAATCACTTTAATAGTTGTCAAAAGTTAGTAGCATCTTTGATATATCTTGAACAAGAACCAAAACAAGACAATAATTATCCGTTGTTATCCTTTTCGGCTGTTGAGAGGTATGTTAAGTTAATTCCTAATAAATGGATATTTTTATTTTGTCATATAGTATATTATAGAAACTAGATTACTGTTTTTGCGTGTTGCAGTAGCTTTAAGGTCGAGTATGTAAGAACTACCGGTGTTATAATTGTCAGAGTCGTTCCTGCAAAACGCCAAATCACTTAAGTAGTTGTTGTCAAAAGTTAGTAGCATCTTTGTCATAATATTTTGAACAAGAACGAGACAATAATAGTCCGTTGTTATCCTTTGCGGTTGTTCAGAGGTATGTTAAGCTAATTGCTAATAATTGGATATTTTTATTTTATCATAGTATATTATAGAAACTAGAGCAATTTTTTTGCGTGTTGCAGCAGCTTTAAAGTTGAGTATGTCCACTTTGAGTACTGTTTCACAAAAGATGGAAAACAAAGTTTAAAAATCGCCCAAAAAGCGTTGTTCTACTAAAAGGGTTACCAATACTTCAACTCTGGACACAAGTCCTATTCGTGACACCATTTATATCATGTATAAACACAGTAGGTATTCATAACCGAAGAATTGCAGAACAGATTGTTCACAATCCCATATGTAGTTTATACATAGGCACTCGCAGTTTAATTTTTCATTTTCAGGAAGCACAGAAATATTTAGTAGACAATTTAGCAGAACAATACAAGCAAAAAGTTTGTGTATTTCCTCATAGCACTGCATTTTCAACCCAATTAAACTAATATGGGGAATTGCAAAAAATTACTATAATAAACACATGGGTAGAGATGGTAATACACCACAAGACTGTATAAACATGTGGCGTGAGGCACTTCCCACTATTACTCCTAAGATATGGAAGAATACGATCAAGCATACTGAAAATGAAATGCAGCTCTTTTTCTACTATCAAATAGGCTCAATAATTGGATTGCAGCTAATGCAGGAAATTACGTTTCGCTTAAATATATGTTTACGAATGGCAGCAGTACTTACATTGCTTTGCTTGAGAAAATGTTATATTTAATTCGATTCAATCAAAATTCAACTAGAGTTTTGCTATCAAATTTTTGTTTTGCATTAAGTATGGCATGATATTTATGAATTTTTCCTTTTCAATATTTATCAGTAATGTGGAAAGTGCGTTAGCAAACCATCTAAAATTATTATGTATTTAAGAAAAGAGGGTAAATATGTTTCTGAAATTGCGTTAGTAGTGAAAAAAAACTTGATTTACTGTGCGTAATGTCATAAATAGCCCTTCAAAACTGTCGGAGAGACAACAAAGAAAAATAGTGAACGAAATAAAAAAACTCATACTTCAGCTTCTGAAATTACTTCTATGCTAGCAGAAGAAACTAATAAGCAATAATGTGCATGTATGGAGAAAGCCGAACATGGAAATGGGGTTAAAACACTAGCATCAAAGTGTTAAACACGGTGGTAGTAATGTCTTAGTGTTGTGAGGAGTATAGCATCATGGAGAATAAGCAATCTAGTATTTATCGATGGTATCGTGGATAAAAAAGTATATTTAAATCTTTTAAAATCGAACTTAAAATTAAAAAAGAGAAAACTTAAAAAAAAATTAAAAAATCCAAAGCATACAGTGTATATAGAGTGCAACAGTGGATTGTCAACATTGTACCACATTCTCTAAATACACCTCCACAGTCTTCTAACATCAACCCTATTGAGAATCCTTGGGTCGAATTAGACAACCGGATCAGAAAACGTCACATTTCATGTAAATAACTTAAAGAAATACTTCTGCAAGACTGGAATAATATTCAATGAAGAGAAGACCTACTGAAAACAAAAGGGAAAGGTCTCCCTATGAAGTATTAGTTGTTATAAACATATATTTTGTTTATATTGTGCCAATACTTTGTCCACCTATTCTGAAAGTTTGAATCTATTTTGAATATTTTTTGTTCTGTTTATAAAAGTTTTAATTTGTTTTTTTAATGGATGGGTAAATGTAAGTTGATAGTGTGGGATGAATGTACGATGGCACATAAAAAGTCTTTGAAGGCATTAGACAGAACTATGAAAGATCTGCGAAACAATCAAAACCGATTTGGCGGAGCGATGATTTTACTAACAGGAGATTTCCGTCAAACAAACGCGTCAGCGGATGAACTCAATGTATGTTTAAGGTCCTCGATTTTGTGGACATACTTCAAGATACTAAATTTAAGTAAGAATATGCGTGTTGAATTACAAAATGATAGATTTGGAGAAATATTTTCCAAACAACTCATAGACCTTGGTAATGGCAAAATCCCTAATGATGATTCGACTGGCTGCATTACGTTTCCTGCCGATTTTTGTCAGTTTTCTGAAACAACAACCGAGCTCATACAAATGGTGTTCCCAAACGTCGCTTAAAATTACAAAGATCATTTATGGTTGAGCGAACGTGCTATATTAGCTGCCAAAAAGACGGATGTAAATGAAATAAACTTCAAAATTGAAAATGAAATTGCCGGTGAATTTAAGACATACATATCAGTTGATTGTGCAACTAATCAAGATGATGTCGTCAACTATCTACCAGAATTTTTAAACTCATTGGATTTGCCAGGATTGCCACCCCATAATCTTCAATTGAAAGTAGGATCGGTAGTCATAATGTTAGGAAATAATAACCCATCGCGTCTTGTAACGGCACACGGCTATCAGTGAAAAATTTACTTAACAATGTAATCGAAGCAACAATTCTAAAAGGAAAATATAAGGGAGAAGAAGTGTTGATACCCCGCATCCCAATGATACCAACTGACGTACCATTTGAATTTAAACGATTGCAATTTTCAGTGCGGCTTGCTTTCGCAATAATGATCATAAATAAATCACAGAGTTAGTCTTTTAAGTATTTGCGGCGTTAATCTTGAAAACCCATGCTTCTCTCATGGACAGTTGTAAGTTGCCTGCTCTCGCGTTGGGAAACCGTCAGCTTTATTTGTTTACGCGCCAGGTAACCAAACAGAAAATATTGTATACCATAAAGCATTAGAACGAAATAGAAAACTTATTTTTGTAAATAATCGTCGTTTATTGTTGAGACATAAATAACGTGATCACTCGGGAATGGTTATTTAATTTTTACCATTAACTTTTGACAGAACGAAGTCTGTCCGGGCAGCTAGTATATAATAAATGTTTAAAGGCTTGCAAGTGTCGTCGATTTAGTACCTCTAGATAGATTCAGCAGATGTAAAATGCTTCGTTCAAAAACGGTTAATTTATTCAAAACTATCGACATTTTTTAATATTTGAATGGTTAAAAAAATAAAAATATTATATACCTACTATTGACATTTATTGATATATAATATGCAAGTACAAAACAGAAAAACCAATGAAATATCTGCATGCACTCTGCACTCTGCACCCTCAATAAGTCCATCTTCATCGCCAGCATGAAGTGTGATGTATCTAAAATAAAAATTTTGGCCAACATTGGGAAGTTCCATAAGGCATCGTCGTGGATCATCTTTTTTCCATTTAAGACCTACTTCTTTCAATACATTGCACAATGACATAGTATCATCCATGACAGTTCTTTCTATTTTAATTGCTCATTTAAGGACTTCAAAGTTACATGCTGTTCTGAAAATGAAAATTAAACTGTGAGTGCCTATGTATAAACTGCATATGGGTTTAAGTACGGCCTTTTCTTGGATCTAAGGTTACGAATACTTATTGTTTTCGTACATGATATAAATGGTGTCACGACTAGAACTTGTATCCGTACAGTATTGTAAGGTACAGTATTGATTACCCTTTTAGTAAAACTACGCTTTCTAGGCGATTTTAAAACTTAATTGTTTTTCGCTTTTTTGTAAAATAGTATTTACAATACACATACTCAAACTTAAGGCTGCTGCAACACGCTAAAAAAAATTCTAGTTTCTATAATATACATATATGACTTAAACTAAACATATTCAATTATTACGTATTAACTTAACATACCTAACACCTGCAAAGAGTAACAATGCACCATTATTATCTCGTTCTTGTTCAAAATAGTGTATCAGATATGCTACAAACCCTTGACAACAACTATTTAAATGATATGGCATTTTACAGGTGCGACTCTGACAATTGTAACATCGTGGTAGTTCTTAAAGGAACTGTTTTCGATCGTAAGGTAAAAAATGAAAGTAAGCGTTCAGATACAAATGAGATAACCAAACGTGTTAATCAACAAGAAAAGTTTGAAACTCGACATCACATATTGTTGGCAACCGAATCCAGCTATAAATTTGATATTTACTGAGTACGTTCCATTTGTTATTATTATTATTCACGTATGGGCCCTGGTTAGAGGCGTTTATTGTTGTTAGCCTTCCTTTGCGTCCATACTGATTTAATTCTCTCACTATGAGCTTTTTTCATTTGGTCAGACCAAGTTGTTCCGGTCTTCCTACATTTTCTCTCTGGCCAACCTCCCAAACGTTAACCTTGTGTCTGAAACAGTTTCTATCCTGAATTTAACTTTGTGTAATATTTGCTGATCTTAGGTCCGCCGTAATTGCAGCAATCTATTTAGTTACGTTTTATTTCTACTTTAACTCTACTCCTATTTTCATAAAATTCAGCTATATATCTTACTACAGCTATATATCCTACTCGGATTCATCCGTTTTATGTGTCCGTAAAACTTAAATCTTTTTTTATCATATCGCTATGCATATCTGTGTATTGTTTGATTTCTTGGTTTTCTCGAAGTCGGTTTGTTGTGCTATTTATTTGTTTGGGGCTTAAGATTTTTCTTATGATTTTTCTTTCTCTCTTTCTTATCAATCTCCTCGATGTCTTTCTTTCTGTTCAAAATGAGCGTTTCTGCGCCATAGAGACATTATGGCTTAATAACTGGGTTGCAATGTGTCAGTTTTGTGATTTATGTTTACATTTTATTATTTATTTTTTTTATTTATGTAGTGGTATTTCTGCTGTTCTTCAATAGCGTCATCGATAACTTCGAACTGTTTTAGTTTTGTACCGGCTTGTACAAATCTGAACGTTTAAAAACTACCGCGAATTGTCCGGGTCGCACCTGCAAAATGCCAAATCACTTTAGTAGTTGTCAAACGTTAGTAGCATCTTTGATATATTTCGAAGAAGAACCGAAACAAGACAATAATGTTCCGTTGTTATCCTTTGCGGCTGTTCAGAGCTTTATTAAGTTAATTGCTAATAAATGGATAATTTTAGTTTGTCATATAACATATAATAGAAATTAGATTACTTTTTTGGCATGTTGCAGCAGCCTTAAGTTTGAGTGTGTAACTACCAGTGTTATAATAGTCAGAGTTAGTTGTTATAATAGTCAGAGTATAATAGTCGTTCCTGCAAAATGCCAAATCACTTAAGTAGTTGTTGTCAAAAGTTAGTAGCATCTTTGATATAATATTTTGAACAAGAACGAGACAATAATGGTCCGTTGTTATCCTTTGCGGTTGTTCAGAGGTATGTTAAGCTAATTGCTAATAATTGGATATTTTTATTTTGTCATAGTATATTATAGGAACTAGAGTAATTTTGTTAGCGTGTTGCGGCAGCCTTAAGTTTGAATATGTCCACTGTTAGTACTGTTTCACAAAAGATGGAAAACAAAGTTTTAAAATTGCCTAAAAAGCGTAGTTCTACTAAAAGGGTTGCCAATACTGCAACTTTGGACACAAGTCCTATTCGTGATTCCATTTATCTCATGTATAAACACAGTAGGTATTCATAACCAAAGAATTGCAGAACAGATTGTTCACAATCCCATATGTAGTTTATACATAGGCACTCGCAGTTTAATTTTCATTTTCAGGAAGCACAGAAATATTTATTAGACAATTTAGCAGAACAACACAAGCAAAAGGTTTATGAATTCCGTCAAAGCACTGCATTTTCAACCCAATTAAACTTATATGGGGAATTGCAAAAAATTACTGTTATAAACACATGGTTAGAGATGGTAATACACCACAAGACTGTATCAACATGTGGCTTGAGGCACTTCCCACTATTACTCCTAAGATATGGAAGAATACGATCAAGCATACAGAAAATGAAATCATGAAATGGCATGATGAGAGCATATACTTGATCGAAAAGTAGTTCTGATAATTATAAATACTGTGGATCATAGCAGTGATTTCAGCCAGTTCTTTTCAGATTTTGAATAATGAAAATATAAGTACATGCAGATATTTCATTGCTTTTTCCATTTTGTGCTTGCATAATATACATCAATAATTGTCATTGGTAATTATATAATATTTTGATTGATTTTTCCGTTACTTTGTGATAGTTCATTTTTTAAAAGGAATAAAACAATTTTTTACTTTATCTATCACTTTTATTTTTAAACAAAATTTATGTGACTATAGCTTCCTAAACGATTTTACATTCTCAAACACTACTTTAAAACTTTTTTAAGTACTACGAACTCGACTCTTCGTTTAAGTACTCGAAACTCCACATGTTTATCACACTTAAAAGATATGATGCTAACCACAAGTAACTTGTTATATTTTTTATGGATTACATGCCGATCCTATTTTTTTAAAACAAAATAAAACTTTTTAACAGAGCAAGAAAATATACAGAAGTTGGATTTAATCTCTTTCAGAATAGCTAGGCACAAGTATTGGCACAGTTAAAATGTTTTACTTAGAAAGGCTACAAAAATACAAAGAAATTACAAAATTTGTGCATATGTTGACTGTTGTACTAATAAAATAGTCCAAACTATTACTTTTGTTGTGATTTAGTTGTTATTCAGCCTTTAAATTGTTGGGATGGTCTTTAAATGGGTCGGAAAGGTCTGGAAACTATGGACTCGAGCGAAAAATTATTATATTTTTAAGAAAGGTGGGTAAATCCGTTTCTGAAATTGCCTTAGTAGTAAAAAAAGTCTATTTACTGTGCGTAATGTCATAAATAGATCTGAATATGCTGACAATTTAAAAAATAAACCGAGAACCGGACGCCTCTCAAAACTGTCGGAGAGAGAACAAAGAAAAATAATAAACGAATTAAAAAAAACCCATACTTCAGCTTCTGAAATTGCTTCCATGCCAGCAGAAGAAACTGATAAACAATAATGTGCATGTATGGAGAAAGCCGAACATGGAAATGGAGTTAAAATGGAGAAAAGAAGCACACAGTGTATATAGAGTGCAACAGTTGATAGTCAACAATGTACCACATTCTCTAAATATACCTCCACAGTCTTCTAACATCAACTCTATTGAGAATCTTTGGAGCGAGTTAGACACATTTCAAGTAAATAACTTAAAGAAATACTTCTGCAAGAATGGAATATGATTCAATGAAGACAAGACCTGCTGAAAATATAAAAACGGGAAAGTCTCCCTGTGAAGTATTAGTTGTTTTAAACATATATTTTGTATATGTTGTGCCAATACTTTTCTCCACCTATTCTGAAAGGTTGAAACTATTTTTTGTATTTTGTTGTTCTGTTTAAAAAGTTTTAATTTTTTAAACTTTTTAGAAAGGAGATACCCTATTATAAGTTTTAACTTCTCCACATGATTCCTTCAAAAATGCGCTGAAAATTATATTTTCTTGAACCCAGTTTTATCAGCAGACCAACTTATGTTTACCAACATCGGCATTTTTAATATCAAAACAAGGAACGAGAGAGAAGTCAGTATCAATTTTAGTATTTATTTCTGTATTACGGCCTTTCCTTAAAATAATGCTTAATATTTCCATTTCAAAATGTTAAATTCATCAGTATCAAATATCAAGGGTTTTTTTTATGTTTTGATATAAAAAACCGGCTATTAAACAATGCTTTTCAAGAATCAGTGTAATTCAAGAAACAATGTTTTTCAACGCTCGTGACTTGAAATATCCGTCTCGGATAGATTCGCTTATCTACAGCTCGTTCATCTACATCTTCAAAAAAATACGGTCCAATGATACCCTCAGCCCAAAAACCGCACCAAACTGTGACACGTTAAGCATGCATCGAGATTTCGTGGATTTCTCTAGGATTTTCATTGCCCCAGATGCGACAATTTTGTTTATTTACGTAACCGTTTAAGTGGAAATGAGCCTCGTCACTGAAAATGATTTTATCGCAAAAATCATTGTCATTGGCTTCATCTGTAGGATCCAATTGGCAACATCTGTAGGATCCAATTGCACGGCGTTGCCGATGGTCGGCTGGCTTTAGCTCCTGTGTTAGCTGAATTTTGTAAGGATGTAGACTTAAGTCTTTTTTCAAAATTCGCCACGTTGAAGTTCTGCTGATACCCAAATGTTGCGCGCGCCTGTTAACAGACATTTGTGGATTTTCAGTAACACGTTCTCGAACCTCCTGAATATTTTCAACCGAACGAGCAGGACGTTCCCGGACAGGGATTTAGAGAATATGTGGTTCCAACAAGATGGTGCGACATGTCATACTGCACGTGAAACATTGCCTTTATTCGTACACAGTTTGGAGGGAGGTTGATCTCCCGGAATGGGGACGTAAATTGGCCACCAAGGTCATGCGACTTGACGCCGCTAGACTATTTTTTGTGGGGCTATGTGAAGAGCAAAGCTTACGAAAATAATCCGCAAACCGTTCAACAGTTGAAAGAAGAAATTAGGCGAATAATTCGTGATATAACTCCGAAAATGTGTTCAGCAGTAATCGAGAATTTCAACAAAAGAATTGTGAGCTGCCAGAGAAGTCGTGGCGGTCATTTGACAGATGTTGTATTCCACGTATAATTGTACGCTATCCAGCTTCGCACTGCCATGAATAACTTTCAGGTATGTTATGAAACGTTTCTTTTATTCGTTACCAACATTCGAAACCTCTTAATGGAATACCCTTTATAAGTTTTAACTTCTCCACATGATTCCTTGAAAAATGCACTGAAAAATATATTTTCTTGAACCCAGTTTTATTAGCAGATCAAGTTATGTTTACCAACATCGGCATTTTTAATATCAAAACAAGGAACGAGAGGGAAGTCAATATCAGTTTTAGTATGTTTTCTGCATTACGACCTTTCCTTATAATAATGCTTAATGTTTCCATTTCAAAATGTTAAATTCATCAGTATCAAATATCAAGGGTTTTTTTAGGTTTTGATATAAAAAACTGGCTATTAAACAATGTTTTTCAAGAATCGGCAACGTGCGTGGCTTGAAATATCCGTCTCGGATAGATTCGCTTAAGACGAAGCTAACTTTGCGACTATCTTTGGCCCCAATTGCGAGTTGAAAATCGTCTCGGAAGATGATTTATTCGTCGGCTCGCAATAATTCCCGAATTTTCACAAGTAAGATCGTAAAAGTTTTTGTTTTCGTTGTGTTGTGCATCGCTTGGTCCCCAAACGAGTAAGTAATTAAGCTTGATATTTGAAAATGTTTACAAAATTTGATTTTTCTATCGGTTATTTCTTTACCAAATATAGCGACACCGAACAATTAGAATCCCGATATCGGGCAGGTTTGAAATGCCCAGACGCAAAATCTTCTTCTTTTTGTGTCGATAGCCTTTTGCGGTACGTTTATGTCAATGTAAAATAGAAAGACATTGTTTACCTTTTGGTAAACAATGGTGGTTATATAAATCACCTTTGGTGGTTATATAAATCACATATAGCATTATTTAACTACATTCTGTACTAATAAATGTTGCAACAGGCTAAAAAAAAATCTAGTTTCTATAATATACATATATGACTTAAACTAAATATATTCAATTATTACGAATTAACTTAACATACCTAACAGCTGCAAAGAGTAACAATGCACCATTATTGTCTCGTTCTTGTTCAAAATAGTGTATCAGAGATACTACAAACTCTTGACAACAACTATTTAAATGATATGGCATTTTACAGGTGCGACTCGGACAATTATAACATCGCCGTAGTTCTTAAAAGATCTGTTTTGACCGAATCCAGCTCTAAATCTGAAATTTATTGAATACATTCCATTTGTTATTATTATTATTCACGTATGGGCCCTGGTTAGAGGCGTTTATTGTTATTAACCTTCCTTTACGTCCATACAAATTTAATTCTTTCACTATGAGCTTTTTTCCTTTCGTCAGGCCAAGTTGTTCTGGTCTTCCTACATTTTCTCTCTGGGCAACCTCCCAAACATTAACCTTGTGTCTGAAACAGTTTCTATCCTGAATTTAACTTTGTGTAATATTTGCTGATCTTAGGTCCGCTTTAATTGCAGCACTCCATTTACTTACGTTTTATTTCTACTTTAGCTCTACTTCTATTTTCATAAAATTCTACTGTTTGTCTTGTTAGCCTACTCGGATTTATCCGTTTTATGTGTCCGTAAAACTTAAGTGTTGTTTTTCTCATATCGCTATGTATATCTATGTATTGTTTGATTTCTTGGTTTTCTCGAAGTCGGTATGTGCTATTTATTTGTTTGGGGCTTAAGATTTTTCTTATGATTTTTTTTTTCTCTCTTTCTTATCAATCTCCTCGATGTCTTTCGTTCTATTCAAAATGAGCGTTTCTGCGCCATAGAGACATTCTGGCTTAATAACTGGGTTGTAATGTCTCAGTTTTGTGTTTTAAGTTTTCATTTGATTTTTCATTTTTTAATTTATGTAGTGGTATTTCTGCTGTTCTTCAATAGCGTCATCGATAGCAGCTTCAATAGCGTTCTTCAATAGCGTCAGAGCGCACCTACAAAATGCCAAATCACTTTAATAGTTGTCAAATGTTAGTAGCATCTTTGATATAATATTTTGAACACGAATGAGACAATAATGGTCCGTTATTATCCTTTGCGGTTGTTCAGAGGTATGTTAAGCTAATTGCTAATAATTGGATATTTTTATTTTGTCATAGTTTATTATAGAAACTAGAGTCATTTTTTTAGCGTGTTGCCCCAGCCTTAATGTTGAGTATGTCCACTTTTAGTACTGTTTCACAAAAGATGAAAAACAAAGTTTTAAAATCGCCTAAAAAGCGTAATTCTACTAAAAGGGTTACCAATACTGCAACTTTGGACACAAGCCCTATTCGTGACACCATTTATATCATGTATAAACATTGTAGGTATTCATAACCGAATAATTGCAGAACAGATTGTTCACAATCCCATATGTAGTTTATACATAGGCACTCGCAGTTTAATTTTCATTTTCAGGAAGCACAGAAATATTTAGTAGACAATTTAGCAGAACAAAAATGTTTATGTATTCCCTCATAGCACTGCATTTTCAACCCAATTAAACTTATATGGGGAATTGCAAAAAAAATTACTATAATAAACACATGGATAGGGATGGTAATACACCACTAGACTGTATAAAATGTGGCGTGAGGCACTTCCCACTATTTCTCCTAATATAAGGAAGAATAGGATCAAGCATACAGAAAATGAAATGCAGCTCTTTTTCTACTATCAGATGGACTCAATAATTGGATTGCAGCTAATGCAGGAAATTACGTTTCGCTTAAATATATGTTTAGGAATGGCAGCAGTACTTATATTGCTTTGCTCGAGAAAATGTTATATTTAATTCGATTCAATCAAAATTCAACTAGAGTTTTGCTATCAAATTTTTGTTTCAATTAAGTGTCGCATGATATTTATGAATTTTTCCTTTTCAATATTTATCAGTAATGTGAAAAGTGCGTTAGCAAACTATCCAGATGTTGATTAAATAGATTTTTGTTTGCTTTAATCTATACTTTAGTGCAGAAATCATTTAAAAGTGGAAACATGTCAAACTTAATTTTTTGTAAATTTCATTTTTATAATTCCATTTGTTTCATTTTGTTTTTTTAAATCAGTAAGGTCCTCGCATGAAGTTATTCAAATCATTATATTCTGCAAATATGTCACCTACATGGGCAAGTTTAAATATGAAGTTATTATTTCTAAATAATATTTTGCCTCTTTGTTATCATTTTCATCAACTAAATTCGAAGAGATTACCACTAAACACCAAATAACTTTTATAAAGCCTCTCAACGCACGTATCGCTAACCATGTTAGCATCATCAGGAGTGAGGAAGGTGATTCAATCTCCTGATGATGCTAACATGGTTGGTGAAACGCGCACTGCGAAGTTTTATAAAAGTGATTTGATGTTTAGTGGTAATTTATTCGAATTTAGTGTTTAACACCGAAGGTTCCAATAGAAGAATTGATTTTCAGCGATAATTATAGCAACCTCTTTGAGTTCAAACATGATGTGAATTACTTTTGCTTTCATATCTTCAGACAACTTTGCAAACAACCTAACTTTAAAGGACTGTTTTAGCCAGGTATGGCGGTTATTTAAGCTATTTTTCGACATATCCGTAATTGTAGAAGCGCGTGAGATATCGATGAAAACACGTGGTAGTCGGAAGGAACCAAGTCTGGTGAGTACGGTGGGGGCAAGAGTTTCCAACCAAGTGCAGAAAAGGTGTCTCCGACCGCTTTCGCTGTGTTTGAGGGGGGGTTGTCGTGCTGAAAAAAGAAACCCAAAGATGACTATCACACTTAAAAAATATGATGCTAACCACAAGTAACTTGTTATATTTTTTATGGATTACATACCCATCCTATTTTGTTTAACAAAATAAAACTTTTTAACAAAGCAAGAAAATATAAAGAAGTTGGTTTTAATCTCTTTCAGGATTGCTAGGCAAAAGTATTGGCACAGTTAAAATGTTTTACTTAGAAAGGGTACAAAAATACAAAGAAATTATAAAATTTGTGCATATGTTGACTGTTGTACTAACAAAATATTCTAAACTATTACTTTGGTTGCGGTTTAGTTGTTATTCAGCCTTTAAATTGTTGGGATGGTCTTTAAATGAGTCGAAAAAGTCTGGAAACTACGGACTTCGAACAAAAAATTATTATGTATTTAAGAAAGGAGGGTAAATCTGTTTCTGAAATTGCCTTAGTAGTGAAAAAAAAAGTTGATTTACTGTGCGTAATGTCATAAATAGCCCTTCAAAACTGTCGGAGAGACAACAAAGAAAAACAGCGAAGGAAATAAAAAAAACTCATACTTCAGCTTCTGAACTTGCTTCTATGCTAGCAGAAGAAACTAAAAGCAATAATGTGCATGTATGGAGAAAGCCGAACATGGAAATGGAGTTAAAACCCTAGCATCAAACCGTTAAACACGGTGGTAGTAATGTCTTAGTGTTGTGAGGTGTATAGCATCAGGGAGAATAAGCAATCTAGTATTTATCGATGGTATCGTGGATAAAAAAGTATATTTAAATATTTTAAAAACGAACTTAAAATTAAAAAAGGGAGAACTAAAGAAAGAGAGAAAAGAGGGAGAGAGAAATAGAGAGACACTTTTTTTTAAATCCAAAGCATTTTTAAATTTTAATTAATTAAATTTAAATTTAATTTAAAAAATCCAAAGCATACAGTGTATAAAGAGTGCAACAGTGGATTGTCAACAATGTACCACATTCTCTAAATACACCTCCACAGTCTTCTGACATCAACCCTATTGAGAATCTCTGGGGCGAATTAGACAACCGGATAAAAAAACGTCACATTTCATGTAAATAACTTAAAGAAATACTTCTGCAAGGATGGAATAATATTCAATGAAGAGAAGACCTACTCAAAACAAAAGGGAAAGGTCTCCCTATGAAGTATTAGTTGTTATAAACATATATTTTGTTTATATTGTTCCAATACTTTTGTCCACCTATTCTGAAAGGTTGAATCTATTTTGTGTATTTTTTAATTCTGTTTAAAAAGTTTTAATTTGTTTTTTATAATGGATGGGTATGGAATACATAAAAATTTAATACGAACTTACTTGAGTTTATATTTTAGAGGAATATAATTTTCATATGAAATACATAGTTTGTCAATACTTTTGTCTCCCACTGTATTTATTTTTTTATTTATGTATCTTATGTTATGAAAATTACATTTCTGTTAAACTTTTCGCGCCTTATTTTGCACTAGTCTGCGTTTCTCAATTTGGAAATCACTGTCCTACAGAAAGGAGATACCCTATTATAAGTTTTAATTTCTCCAGATGATATTCAAAATGTTAAATTCATCAGTATCAAATATCAAGGGTTTTTTTTTGTTTTGATATAAAAGGCCGGCTATTAAACAATGTTTTTCAAGAATCGGCAACGTTTGTGGCTTGAAATATCCATCTCGGATAGATTCGTTTAAGACGCAGCTAACTTTGCGACTATCTTTGGTCCTCAATTGCGAGTTGAAAGTCGTCCCGGAAGATGATTTATTCGTTCGCTCGCAATATTTCCGGAATGAGTAGTAATTAAGCTTGATATTTTAAAATGTTTACAAAACTTGATTTTCTTATCGGTTATTTCATTACCAATAAATAGGGACGCCGAACATTTAGAATCGGGTTATCGGGCAGGTTTGAAATGCACAGACGCAAAATCTTCTTCTTTTTGTGTCGATGGCCTTTTGCGGTACGTTTATGTCAATGTAAAATAGAAAGACATTGTTTACCTTTTTTTGTAGTCAATTTTTTTATGGTGGTTATATAAATAATAACGAAGTAGTATTATTACATATAGCATTATTTAAATATATGCCCCTATATGAAGGTAAAGAAAAACTATGATTTTATTAATATTTTTCCTAAATTGATCAAAATAAAATGAAACTAAACTTTCAGTTGGAAAGTGCTTTTAATCAAAAATTATCATTTACGGTTTTAAATTAACTCTGTACTAAATGTTCGTTGTTAGAATAGTAAACTTATTAATACATAAACTTATTTGTTAATTCACTTTTTGTATTATACAGCGTAATTAAAATCTAAGTTCCAAGTACATATTTTATAACGATCATTACTGGTATACAGATAAAACCTAATGCGGTAATAAGCACTGCAAATGATGATTTTCTTTAATTAACTTTTGATTGATTGGGTGTAATTATAGGGACATGACCTTGCAAAGCTCTAAAATTAAATTTGAAATTTTTTAATAATTTTGAAACGGTTTGAAATAAAAACTTTAATCTAGAGGGTAGTGGTGTCATTTTTATACATAAAAAATAGGAAATTTGTGTTTTTTTTGAAGCTCCCTTTAATTTTTTTGAAATTAACAGTCTTTTTTCCATAAAAAGTACTTTTTTTTAATTTTTAGTAGGAGGCACGGTTTTTGAGATAATTTGACACTTTTTGATAACTCTGCAGCAGTAGTAGTAGTAGTAGTAGTAGTAACTGTTGCTCGTACAAAATAAAAGCAGTTGCACGTCATTAAAAGCACATGATCAACATTTTTACTGCGCTCTCAAAGAATATTGACGTATATATCTATACGTAAATATTCTTTGGCCCTGTTGCCAGATTGTGACTAAAAAAATCTTTCTAAATATAAATGAATGTTGCTAAGCGCAAAACTCAAGAACAGCTCGACCAATTCGGCTAGTTTTTTTTCGTATCTTCATTAAGTACACGGAAAGTTTTAATAAAAACAAAATGCGTGGACAATAGTAAAAACAACACTTTTCTTTTCACATAAAAACTAGCTGTCAAACAGTTGACTTAAATTGTCAAGGTCAATCTAAACAAGAGATATCTGCCATTCCGTCGAATCTATAAAATACATTTGCAAATATGTAACAAAAGAAAGTGATATGGCTCTCATTGGAGTTAGTGCTGAAAATTGATGAAGTTAACCAATACCAAATAGGCCGTTATGTTAGCAGTAATGAAGCAATTTGGCGCATTTTTTCTTTTCCCATTCATGAAAGATACCCCACTGTAGTTCACTTAGCAGTCCACTTAGACAATGGCCAAAGAGTATATTTTACTGCACAGAATGTACAACAACGAGTTATTCAACCACCATGTACAACCTTGGCCAGTTTTTTTGATATATGTCAGAATGATGATTTTGCCCGAACACTGCTATACTCAGAAATGCCAAAATATTATACTTGGAATCAATCCTCAAAAAAATTTCAACGACGGAAACAAAGAAATCCAGTTCCAGGCTACCGCAATGTATATTCCACTGATGCCATTGGTCTAATTTATTCAGTCCATCCAAGCAATAAAGAGTGTTTCTATTTGCGATTACTGTTAGTCAATGTTCGGGGCCCAACATCATTCCAACATTTACGAACTGTAAATGGTGAATTATGTGGCTCTTACCGAGAAGCCTGTCAGCGTTTGTAACTGTTGGAAAATGATTTCCATTGGGATCAAACCTTAAGTGATGCTGTAATTTCTTCAAAACCTCAGCAAATACGAACATTGTTTTCTATAATTATATCGACATGCCCGTCAAAACCATTTGATTTATGGATCAAATACAAAGATGATATGTGTGACAGTATCTTGCATCAAATGCGCACTAGAACAGGGAATATACATTTACAATTCACAGAAGGAATTTACAAGGAGGCATTGATAATAATTGAAGACATGTGCTTGATGATGTTAAACAAAGTATTATATCAATTAGGCATGGCCGTGCCTAATCGCCCAATGTACGAGGCTTTTGATCAAAAGTTGCTACGTAAAAACGGTATGATCTCGATGCTTTAAGGGAATCAGTTAGAATAAATGTTCCGCTGTAGAACCAACAACAAAAATGTGTCTTTAATTCGCTTATGACAGTTATAAATGATGGAACTGGAGGAATTTACTTTTTGGACGCTCCAGGTGGTACAGGAAAGACTTTTTTGATTTCATTGATTTTAGCAACAATTCGCTCACAAAATGAAATTGCACTCGCACTTGCTTCATCTGGTATTGCAGCCACATTATTGGAAGGCGGTCGAACAGCCCATTCAGCGCTAAAATTACCATTGAATATTCAAAGCAATAAAACTCAAAGGTTTAAAAAACAAAGGTTTTGCAGCAATGTAAGTTGATAGTGTGAGATGAATGTACGATGGCACATAAAATGTCTTTGGAGGCATTAGACAGAACTATGAAAGATCTGCGAAACAATCAAAATCGATTTGGCGGAGCGATGATTTTATTAGCAGGAGATTTCCGTCAAACATTACTAGTGATTTCACGGTCAACGTTAGCGGATGAACTCAATGCATGGTTAAAGTCCTCCATTTTGTGGACATACGTCAAGATACTAAATTTAAGTAAGAATATGCGTGTTGAATAACAAAATGATCGATCTGGAGAAATATTTTCCAAACAACTCATTCACCTTGGTAATGGCAAAATCCCTGTTGATGATTCGACTGGCTGCATTACATTTCCTGTCGATTTTTGTCAGTTTACTGAAACAACAACCGAGCTCATACAAATGGTGTTCCCAAACGTCGCTCAAAATTACAAAGATCATTTTTGGTTGAGCGAACGTGCTATATTAGCTGCCAAAAAGACGGATGTAAATGAAATAAACTTCAAAATTCAAAATGAAATTTAGACTTAGTACCTAAGTTAGTTACTTAGTTATTTAGATTTAGTACCTCTAGATAAATTCAGCAGATGTAAAATGCTTCATCCAAAAACGGTTAATTTATTCAAAACTATCGACATTGTTTAATATTTGAATGGTTAAAAAAATAAAAATATCATATAATTACCATTGACATTTATTGATATATAATATGCAAGTACAAAACAGAAAAACCAATGAAATATCTGCATGCATTCTGCACTCTGCACCCTCAATAAGTCCATCTTCATCGCCAGCATGAAGTGTGATGTATTTAAAATAAAAATTTTCTATCAAAACATTTCATATTTTTTGCATATTTGTGTAACTTACCTTTTACCATCAACTTTGGTGGTTTTTATATTCCTCTTATTATTATCTTGCCATGAATGACTTACAGTATCATTTTGAAAAATCCAGGTTTCATCTAAAAAGACAAATTTTTACAAGGCTTTTTCCTTTCCTTCATATAACTTCTCAAAAAATCTATAAATTTTAGGGCAACATTGGGAAGTTCCATAAGGCCTCGTCTTGGATCATCTTTTTTCCACCTACTTCTTTCAATACATTGCACAATGACATACTATCATCCATGACAGTTGTTTCTCTTTTAATTGCTCATTTAAAAACTTCAAAGTTACATGCTGTTCTGAAAATGAAAATTAAACTGTGAGTGCCTATGTATAAACTGCATATGTGTTTAAGTACAGCCTTTTCTTCGATTCTTAGGTTACGAATACTTATTGTGTTCGTACATGATATAAATGGTGTCACGACTAGAACTTGTATTCAAAGATGCAGTATTGATAACCCTTTTAGTAAAACTACGCTTTCCAGGCGATTTTAAAACTTAATAGTTTTTCGCTTTTTTGTAAAATAGTACTTACAATGCACATACTCAAACTTAAGGCTGCTGCAACACGCTAAAAAAATTCCAGCTACAAATGGGATAACCAAACGTGTTAATATATATCAACAAGAAAAAATTGAAAGTCGACATCACATATTGTTGGCAACCGAATCCAGCTCTAAATTTGAAATTTATTGAATACATTCAATTTGTTATTATTATTATTCACGTATGGGCCCTGGTTAGAGGCCTTTATTGTTGTTAGCCTTCCTTTGCGTCCATACTGATTTAATTCTTTCACTATGAGCTTTTTTCCTTTCGTCAGACCAAGTTGTTCCGGTCTTCCTACATTTTCTCTCTGGCCAACCTCCCAAACGTTAACCTTGTGTCTGAAACAGTTTCTATCCTGAATTTAACTTTGTGTAATATTTGCTGATCTTAGGTCCGCTTTAGTTGCAGCAATCCATTTACTTACGTTTTATTTCTACTTTAGCTCTACTGCTATTTTCATAAAATTCAACTATTTGTCTTGTTAGCCTACTCGGATTCATCCGCTTTATGTGTCCGTGAAACTTAAGTCTTTTTTTCTCATATCGCTATGTATACCTTTGTATTATTTGATTTTTTGGTTTTATCGAAGTCGGTATATTGTGCTATTTATTTGTTTGGGGCTTAAGATTTTTCTTATGATTTTTCTTTCTCCCTTTCTTATCAATCTCCTCGATGTCTTTCTTTCTATTCAAAATGAGCATTTCTGCGCCATAGAGACATTCTGGCTTAATAACTGGGTTGTAATATCTCAGTTTTGTGTTTTATGCTTGCATTTGATTATTTAATTTTTTAATTTATGTTGTGGTATTTCTGCTGTTCTTCAATAGCGTCATCGATAACTTCGAACTGTTTTTAGTTTTGTACCGGCTTGTACAAATCTGAACGTTTAAGAACTACCGCGATGTTATAATTGTCAGAGTCGCACCTGCAAAATGCCAAATCACTTTAATAGTTGTCAAACGTTAGTAGCATCTTCGATATATTTTGAACAAGAACCAAACCAAGACAATAATGGTCCGTTGGTTATCTTTTGCGGCTGTTCAGAGCTATGTTAAGTTAATTGCTAATAATTGGATATTTTTAGTTTGTTTTAAAATCGCCTAAAAAGCGTAGTTCTACTAAAAGGGTTACCAATACTGCAACTTTGGACACAAGTTCTATTCGAGACACCATTTATATCATGTATAAACACTAGGTATTCATAACCGAAGAATTGCAGAACAGATTGTTCACAATCCCATATGTAGTTAATACATAGGCACTCGCAGTTTAATTTTCATTTTGAGGAAGCACAGAAATATTTAGTAGACAATTTAGCAGAACAATATAAGCAAAAGGTTTATGTATTCCTTCATAGCACTGCATTTTCAACCCAATTAAACTTATATGGGGAATTGCAAAAAATTACTATTATAAACACATGGGTAGAGATGGTAATACACCACAAGACTGTATAAACATGTGGCGTGAGGCACTTCCCACTATTACTTCTAAGATATGGAAGAATACGATCAAGCATACAGAAAATGAAATCATGAAATGGTATGATGAGAGCATATACTTCGAAAAGTAGTTCTGATAATTATAATTACTGTGGATCATAGCAGTGATTCTAACCAGTACTTTTCAGATTTTGAATAATAAAAATATAAGTACATGCAGCTATTTCATTGCTTTTTCCGTTTTGTGCTTATATACATTATTGCTTATAAATTATTATATTTTTAAGAAAGGTGGGTAAATCCGTTTCTGAAATTGCCTTACGAGTAAAAAAGTCTATTTACTGTGCGTAATGTCATAAATAGATTTAAATATGCTGACAATTTAAAAAATAAACCGAGAACCGGACGCCCGTCAAAACTGTCGGAGAGAGAACAAAGAAAAATAATGAACGAAATAAAAAAAACTAATACTTCAGCTTCTGAAATTGCTTCCATGCTAGCAGTAGAAACTAATAAGCAATAACGTGCATGTATGGATAAACCCGAACATGGAAATGGAGTTAAAATACTAGCATCAAACCGTTAAACACGGTGGTGGTAATGTCTTAGTGTTGTGAGGTGTATGGCATCAGGGAGAATAAGCAATCTAGTATGTATCGAACTTAAAATTAAAAAAGAGAGAACTTAAAAAATCCAAAGCATACAGTGTATACAGAGTGCAACAGTTGATAGTCAACAATGTACACTACATTGTTGACTACAACATTCTCTAAATACACCTCCACAGTCTTCTGACATCAACCCTATTAAGAATCTTTTGAGCGAATTAGACACATTTCAAGTAAATAACTTAATGAAATACTTTTGCAAGAATGGAATAATATTCAATGAAGAGAAGACCTACTGAAAACATAAAAAGGGGAAGGTCTCCCTGTGAAGTATTAGTTGTTTTAGATATATATTTTGTATATATTGTGCCAATACTTTTGTCCACCTATTCTGAAAGGTTGAATCTATTTTTTGTATTTTTTTGTTCTGTTTACATTTTTTTTTTTTTAATGGATGGGTATGCAATACATAATAAATTAATATGAACTTACTTGAGTTTATATTTTAGAGGAATATAATTTTCATATGAAATACATAGTTTGCCAATAGTTTTGTCTCCCACTGTATTTTTTTTATATATCTTATATTATGAAAATTGCATTTCTGTTAAAGTTTTCGCGCCTCGTTTTGCACTAGTCTGCGTTTCTCAATTTAGAAATCACTGTCCTACAGAAAGGCGATACCCTATTATAAGTTTTAACTTCTCCACATGATTCCTTCAAAAATGCGCTGAAAATTATATTTTCTTGAACCCAGTTTTATTAGCAGACCGAGTTATGTTTACCAACATCGGCATTTTTAATATCAAAACAAGGAACGAGAGAGAGAAATCAATATTAGTTTTAGGATTTAATGAAAATAATATTCTAGATCTTTTTCAAGACGTGGCATTTTTATATTTTACGGCTTTTTTTGTATTACGGCCTTTCTTTAAAATAAGGTTTAATATTTTCATTTAAAAATGTTAAATTCATCGATATCAAATATCAAGGTTTTTTATGTTTTGATATAAAAAAAACCGGCCATTAAACAATGTTTTTCAAGAATCGTCAACGTTCGTAGCTTGAAATATCCGTCTCGGATAGATTCGTTTAAGACGAAGCTAACTGTGCGACTATCTTTGGTCCTCAATTGCGAGTTGAAGGTCGTCCCGGAAGATGATTTATTCGTCGGCTCGCAATATTTCCCGAATTCTCCCAAGTACAATCGTAAAATGTTTAGTTTTCGTTGTGTTGTGCGTCGTTTGGTCCCCAAACGAGTAAGTAATTAAGCTTGATATTTGAAAATGTTTACAAAACTCGATTTTTCTATCGGTTATTTCATTGCCAAATATAGCGACGGGAACATTTAGAATCACGATATCGGGCAGGTTTGAAATGCACAGGCGCAACATCTTCTTCTTTTTGTGTCGATGGCCTTTTGCGGTACGTTTGTGTCAATGTAAAATAGAAAGGCATTGTTTATCTTTTTTTGTGGTTAATTTTTTTATGGTGGCTATATAAATAATAACGAACTAGTATTATTACATATAGCATTATTTAGATATATGCCCATATAAGAAAGAACAAAATAAAATGAAACTAAACTTTCAGTTGGAAAGTATCCAGTGCTTTTATTCAAAAATTAACATTTACGGTTTTAAATTAATTCTGTACTAAATTTTCGTTATTAAAATAGTAAACTTATTAATACACAAACTTATTTGTTGATTAACTTTTTGTATTATACGGCGTAATTAAAATCTAAGTTCCAAGTACATATTTTATAACGATCATTACTGGTATACAGATAAAACCTAATGCGATAATAAGCACTGCAAATAATGATTTTCTTTAATTAAGTTTAGATTGATTGGGTGTAATTATGGAGACATGTCCTTGCAAAGCTCTAAAATTAAATTTGACATTTTTTAATGATTTTCAAACGGTTTGAAATACAAATTTTAATCTAGAGGGTAGTGGTGTCATTTTTATAAATAAAAAATAGGAAATTGGTGTTTTTTCTGAAGCACACTTTAATTTTTTTGAAATTAACACTCTTTTGTCCATAGAAAGTACTTTTATTTTAATTTTTAGTAGGAGGCACGGTTTTTGAGATAATTTGACATGTTTCGATAACTCTGCAGCAGTAGTAGTAGTAGTAGTAACTATTGCTCGTACAAATTAAAAGCAGTTGCACGTCATTAAAAGCACATGATCAACATTTTTACTGCCTTGTCAAAGAATATTGACGTATATATCTATACGTAAATATTCTTTGGCCCTGTTGCCAGATTGTGATTAAATATCACAACCTTACTTTAGCGAATAATTTTTACAATTTAAACTTTAATAACAATTAAAACAATCAATTCTAAATTAAATGCAAATTACTATGTAACTAAAAAAATATATAATAAATGTTTAAAGTTTTGCATGTGTCGTCGATTTAGTACCTCTAGATAGATTCAGCAGATGTAAAATGCTTCGTTCAAAAACGGTTAATTTATTCAAAACTATCGACATTTTTTAATATTTGAATGGTTAAAAAATTAAAATATTATATAATTACCACTGACATTTATTGATATATAATATGCAAGTACAAAACAGAAACAACAATGAAATATCTGCATGCACTTATATTTTCATCAATCAGAATCTGAAAACTACTGGCTGGAATCACTGTTTTCATCTGCAGTATTTATAATTCACGGAAGAACTTCTTTTCATACAAGTATATGCTCTCTGTCATACCATTTAATTTTCTGTATGCTTGAGCGTATTCTTTCATATCTCTGGATTCACACACTGTGAAGTACTTCACGCCACATGTTTATACAGTCTTGCTGTGTATTGCCATTTCTACCCATTTTATTATAGTAATTTTGTACAATTCCCCATGTAAGTTAATACATAAAAACTTTGTGCCCATATTGTTCTGCTAAGTTGTCTATTAAATTTTTCCGTGGTTTCAATTTCAAGAAACTTCTTTGATTCAATTAACCCTGATAATCAGTAAGGTCATTTTTTGACGGAAATATGAAGATTTATATGAAGATTTATTGAGGAATAAATCTTCATCGCCAGCATGACATGTGATGTATCTCAAATAAAAATTTTCTATCAGAACTTTTCTTATCTTTTGCATATTTGTGTAACTTACCTATTACCATCAACTGTGGTGGTTTTTACATTCCTCTTATTATTATCTTGCCAAAGTATCCACATAGAAAAATATCCATATCTAAAATAAAAATTTTCAATCAAAACTTTTCATATATTTTGCATATTTGTCTAACTTACCTTTTTTCTATCAACTTTGGTGGGTTCTACATTCCTCTTATTACCTTGCCATGAATGACTTACAGTATCATTTTGAAAAATCCAGGTTTCCTCTAAGAAGACAAATTTGTACAAGGCTTTTTTCTTTCCTTCATATAACTTCTCAAAAAATCTGTACATTTTAGGGCAACATTGGGAAGTTCTATAAGGCCTCGCCTTGGATGTCTTTTTTCCATTTAAAACCTACTTCTTTCAATACATTGCACAATGACATAGTATCATCCATGACAGTTGTTTCTCTTTTAATTGCTCATTTAAGGACTTCAAAGTTACATGCTGTTCTGAAAATGAATATTAAACTGTGAATGCCTATGTATAAACGGCATATGGGTTTAAGAATAGGCTTTTCTTCGATTCTTAGGTTACGAATACTTATTGTGTTCGTACATGATATAAATGGTGTCACGACTAGAACTTGTATCCAAAGGTGCAGTATTGATAACCCTTTTAGTAAAACTACGGTTTCTAGGCGATTTTAAAACCTAATTGTTTTTCGCTTTTTTGTAAAATAGTACTTACAGTGCACATACTCATATTTAAGGCTGCTGCAACACGCTAAAAAAATTCTAGTTTCCATTATATACATATATAACCCAAACTAAACATATTCAATTATTACGAATTAACTTAACATTCCTAACAGCTGCAAAGAGTAACAATACACCATTATTGTCTCGTTCTTGTTCAAAATAGTGTATCAGAGATGCTTCAAACTCTTGACAACAACTACTTAAATGATATGTCATTTTACAGTTGCGACTCTGACAATTATAACATCGTGGTAGTTCTTAAAAGAACTGTTTTCGATCGTAAGGTAAAAAATGTAAGTAAACGTTCAGATACAAATGGGATAACCAAACGTGTTAATATATATCAACAAGAAAAATTTGAAACTCGACATCACATATTGTCGGCAACCGAATCCAGCTCTAAATTTGAAATTTATTGAATACTTCCCTTTTGTTATTATTATTATTCACGTATGGGCCCTGGTTAGAGGCGTTTATTGTTGTTAGCCATCCTTTGCGTCCATACTGATTTCATTCTTTCACTATGAACTTTTTTCCTTTCGTCAGACCAAGTTGTTCCGGTCTTCCTACATTTTCTCTCTGGCCAACCTCCCAAACGTTAACCTTGTGTCTGAAACAGTTTCTATCCTGAACTTAACTTTGTGTGTATTATTTGCTGATCTTAGGTCCACTTTAATTGCGGCAATCCATTTACATACGTTTTATTTCTACTTTAGCTCTACTCCTATTTTCATAAAATTCAACTATTTGTCTTGTTAGCCTACTCGGATTCATCCGTTTTAGTTTTATGTGTCCGTAAAACTTAAGTCTTTTTTTCTCATATCGCTATGTATATCTGTGTATTGTTTGATTTGTTTGTTTTCTCGAAGTCGATATGTTGTGCTATTTATTTGTTTGGGGCCTAAGATTTTTCTTATGATTTTTCTTTCTCTCTTTCTTATCAATCTCCTCGATGTTTTTCTGTCTATTCAAAATGAGCGTTTCTG
>JARFXV010002284.1:0-93707 GCA_031761425.1 Cosmopolites sordidus
TATATATATATATATATATATATATATATATATATATATATATATATATATATATATATATATATATATATATATATATATATATATATATATATATATATATATATATATATATATATATATATATATATATATATATATATATATATATATATATATATATATATATATATATATATATATATATATATATATATATATATATATATATATATATATATATACATATATATATATATATATATATTATACATATATACATATATATATATATATATATATATATATATATATATCTATATATATATATATATATATATATATATATATATATATATATATATCACTTGTTTAAACGAAGATCCGGTGAAACGAACATATTTGTTTTACTTCATTCTAAGGCTACAGATTACTGCATTACTGCATTACTTGGTATATACTAGCTATAAATAAAGTCAATGAATCAAATAATCAATATTTAATCCTATCAGAAAATAAGTTTAAGACCAATTAAAATTGTTTCGACTAGAAAGCATCATGAAAGTCCATGTACCATAAAGTTGCCTTAAATTCGGCAGTGATTTAATTAATCCAAGATCAACCCTGCGTAACGCTGCCTAATAAATAGTTTTCCGCCGTCCGACAACTTTGAGAGTGAAATCAAAGCGAGCACGAGAGAGACAGGGAGCTTGACTGGCGAAAATAATTTGTAGAAAGATCTCGACTGGAAAGATAATCCAGACATTGAAATTCCCTTTTGACGTTGTCGAATATTTTCAGAATCGTCAAATGATGGGGTGATAATAAAATTACTTTACATAAAAGGATTTTCAAAAATGCCTTTAAAAGATTATACCATATGTGGCGGTTAATACTTTTTTTAAGAGATGGCGTTGAAAACAAGCGTCATTTCATAGTCTGATTTCTTATGTCATTTTGTTGCTACGACAGCACCTTTCAAAATGCCATTGATGTTTAAACGATTTCGAGTTAGCGTCATATTTTTTTCGTGTGTCGAACATGTCGTGTTTCGAGCCAAACAAAGAGCATCTGGGGCACGTACTGCTTTTCTTGTTCAATCAAAAAAAAAAAAAGCGCGAGTTAAAGCCGTCGTATACTTGTGGGCGTAGGATTAGATGATTCAAATGTGATGATTTCGACTTGAAAGCCAAAGAAAGCCCATGGATCTTGACTAGGGACGAAAAAACGCAGAAATTCAAGGGTTGGCCCAGGACAAACATCAACATCGACCGTAAGACCGAATCGCTTTGGAAAGAAGACAATTGTGCGCTTTTGGTGTGCTTCTGAATCCAGTTGAAACATTACATTTAATACCGTTCGCTACCAGAATTGGCTACAAGACACGGAAAAGTGATTTTGCAGCATGACAACACCCCATCACATACAGCGAAAGCGGTTAGAGGTCATCATCTATTTGTTTTAACTTATAATTAGACCTTATTATTTTAACACATTGAAAGCGGTTCCTTAATTCTGGTTAATACTGAAAACTCGTGTCAAAGTATGATTCAAAGCTTTGTTGACAAGGTTTGGGCTAGGCCCACAATTACTTAAAAAATTAATTTGAACAAGATGGGAATATAGTATCCAGTTGGAGATGCAATGGATATTTTGAAGAACAATCTTCCAGAAGAACTAAAATCTTGATATGGCGATAATCATCTGGCCACAAACAACACTTCTGAAATCATTTGTTATCTTCTGATTTTTTCTTGTAGAGTTATCTCAAAGAGTGTTAATTACCTATTATTTTAGTGATTAAATGTACGCTAATAAACCAAATATTATAATAACCAATAAAGATCACCTCAAGAGAAGTTGCGGCTTTATAAAACTCTGGAAAGAGGAGAAACTTCTTCAAGACTGCAAAAAGGAAATAATAATCAAGTTAAAAAGAAAGTAAAGTGAAAAAAACCTGAAGAATTCCAGTAATTGGCCGGACATCACCCTACTCAGTATAGCAAACAAGATATTCTGCCAGATATTAGTAAATAAAATTAAGAAGTTGGGCAGAGGACTAAGGAAAGACCAACATGGATTCAGAACTAGAAGATATTCTATAGACTTAATAAATTCATTAAAGAACGCTCGATATAACATCAATTTCTACTAAGCCTCGCATTTATTGGCTTTGAAAAAGCGTTTGAATCTATAAACAGAGAGTCTCACAGGAAATAATCATTTTAATTAAAGAACGCTACCATCAATAAAAAAAAAACATAGTTAAGCATGAAGAAAATATATCCCAAAAATTTTAAACTGAAATAGGAGTAAGGCAGGGATTCGTACTTTCACCATAGGGTATTTTTACCTACGATAGGGTAGCAGTTTACTACTATGTAGCAGTTTACTACTGATGGTTAAAAAATAAAGCAGCAAGCAATTCTTTGAAAATCGACCCGAGCTTATCTATTACCGAAAGCGGCCCCCACCATCCGAGTTATCTTTGTTCTATATATTTTTCTATGGATTCCTTGAAACTCCCTTTACTCATATTTAACTTTTTTCGTTTTCAGTGAGCACCCAGGATGCACATCCGTATGTTAAGATAGGTCTATATATTGTTTTGTATATTTTCATCTTTGTTTGTTTATGAAGCCTCTGCTCAAGGCATTATATACTCTATTGTTTTCTATATTTTTTTACTCAAGTCAATTGGGGTTTTGAACAATTTTTTTTTGTCATAAATGGAAACATCAAATATAAGTTTTATACCGAAACTATTTTTATTTTTTTCCTTATAATTAAAAAGTTATATCAACTGAAAATACATTTTTAAACCTAGTACCGATGACGCGCCGACAGTTCCCCAACGTATGTGACCACCCAATGGTAGCGAAGGCCAATATCGGATCGGGTCGGCTCGGAACAATTCGGAAGTTACACCGAAATTTTCTTTCGCGCTGTTTACGAAAAGACGTTCGGAAAGAATCGGAGTCTCGGGCAAAAAAGATGTCGGTTTAACCTACATCTTTGACTGCATTTGTTGGTTTGCTAGTGATTTGAAAATATATTTGCTTTTAATTGTTATTTAGGCTTTCGGTGATGATAGGAAAAACAAATTAACATGCCAAATTTATAAGAAGGGATATACCTGCATGTCCGCAAAGAATCTACATGAAGCAACACAACCGAGGGTAGTAACAATGAGAAAGCATAAACATGATCGTCTATTTTGTAGGATACAAATAATAATATTCAAGAAAGCGCTAATAGACAAGAACAACATTCGACTACCAATTTAGAAGGTAATCGTATATGAAAAATTTTATACTTATGAAAGTTTTACAAGATAATCTAATTTGTAGATGGTCGAAGTGTACAGAAATTTGTGTAGTTCAAGTAGTAAAATTAAAGACCGGCAAAGCAATTTTCCATGGAATCAAAACAAACATCTGAAGGAGTATGAAAAAAAAAAAAGAAAAATAGAAAAGGAGGCCTACTATCCAAACAAAAAGTAAAGAAAATGGTATATTTCTATTCTAAATAAAATAAAACAGTTAAAATATTTTGTGTTTTTCAGGATTTTAGTACATTTCATATATTTATTGAACATATTTATTTGATAAGGTATGTTTAAACATAGGTTAGAAATTTTTTATAGGCACTGAAGACTGATGGTAGGCAGACAGCGGTTGCAGAATATGTTGTGGAACTTAATGGTTTTCTGTTGGGTAGACCTTAACTGGAGAGTGCCACAGTTCGGCCATAAAAGTTTTCCACTAAAAAAAAATGGATTAGGTGAATTCTCTTATTTGCGAAATCTCTGGGCGGTCATGCATTACAGTTAGTTAGAAACCAGATTTAATTATATTTGCAAATATTATTAAATCAAAAGTCTAATGTGGTGGTTTGTAAAACATGTATGGCGAAAAATAAAAAATAGTTTTAAATATACCGAAATATAGTTAATATAGTTTATTGTGATGGTTTGAAGAATCGGTGTGGTTTTAAAAGTATTGTAAACTTCAATGAAAGCAATCAAACTATTATGCAATCAAACAAATATGTATATAATCTTGGATAGTGATTGTTTTTATTCTGAATTGATTATTAATGTAGTTTATATATTATGATCTACTACAATATATTATCCATATTATCCTAGTTGGGGGAAGTTTTATTATATATCTTTAACAGTGTATTTTTTATTAAAATAAAATTAGTGCTTTAAACGGTATGTATTTTGTTTTCCTAATTATGATTTATATTGTTTTTTTCGCTCGAAAAACGAATTACAAAACTAGAAAATATCTTTTGGTTATTCAATATTTAACATTTTTCATTATTTTGAAAACCAATATTTACCTTTTATTTTAGTACTATATAAATATGTATGTCCATACGTCATATAGCAAGTAATAAACATTGGTTATTAATATTATGTATGATAAAGTTTTAAAATAAGCTGAAGCTGCACAATCGTGACATTGACTGTCCTGAATTTTTCTTAATTTTTCATTAATAATCAAAGTAACTGTCTAAGCTTTACTCCGAACTTTATGTTCTGGACATACGACGTGTATGCAAATACCATTTTTGCGGTTAAGTTGAACAAAACCTACAATCTTGTCACCGTAACTTTCTCGTGAGTTTTGCGTACAAAAAGTATCAATTATATTTAATAGAAATATTTTGTTTCTTATTTACATTTACATTATTTTTTTAAAAACTCACATTGATGCTTTAGCACCTCGATCTTCAGCTGAACTGAACCGAATGTCATTTTTGGGAAAATCTGTGGCCATAAAAATATCGACAGCAAGTATGTAAATATCCACAGCAGGAACTAAATTAGTAACCAACAATATTTTATTTTGCACTTAACAAAATATAATGTTGACAGTATATATACAGGTAGACGCCGTTGAAGGTACTGACGTGAAAACATTTTACTATTACGACGTCACAAACATGGCAGTCAATCGCGGCGCGTTCATAGTCACATGATTTTTTTTAATTTTAGAAATTTTAATTCATTCATAATTAATTGTAACAAATTTTTAAAAAGTTTTTCGAATCGATTATCAATATTATTTATGATAAGGCTTTGAAATAAAGTAAAAAAATCGATAAATATTTTTTATTCAAAAACCCAATTTCGTGTTTTCCGGTCTCTTCTAACATTACACCTAGGTATTTGAATTTATTTACTTGCTATATAAAATGTATATTATATTCACGAATTACAGAAGAGTAACAAGGATATAAAAATAAGATTAATTTTCTAACTAGCTTACTAAAACAGCGATTTATTAAAAGAAAAATCTAAAACAGATGTTCTGATTTAGCGGCTTCAATCTAGCTAAAGCATCCCGGAAACGATCTCCCGTAAAAATCTGCTCGAATTTGCATCTCTCTCGACAAGCGGCCATCCGTAAACCTGCCGAGAAATGAAACTCATCAACGGTAACCACCCTCATCAACCTAGTTAGCTGACGACACCTAATTTACCGCCACTAACACGGCGACTAAATTAAACGAGGGACCGGGTTCTAGGGGCGGCCAGCCTACTGAGGTTGCGCCCTTAATCAATCAAATTAAAGTTGCAATAATTTTAGAATAATTGTGTTGCACAAGTATTTTAATATTAAATTAGATGCACCCAAAATGTTCTATTATAAGATATCACTGTAAAAATGTAATGTAAACACTGCAAAAAAAATATTATCTGCAGAAATTAATTAATTGCCTTTATATTTATTTAATTATCTTTTCAATGACCAATCACATCATTTAAGAAAAAAGTTCTTACAAGGGTTTCCGAAAATAAATTGCCAAGTTATTAAATCACCAATCAAAAAGCTATGATAAGAATTATCATTTTAAGCAAATATGCGTAAAAATAAACTACAAATAAACTAATGAACATTATTAAAATATATTTTTTTAATTAAGATACATACCCCACATGAGCCAACAATGATGAAGCAACGTCGCAATATCGCAACGACAAAGTTATTTTAAAAAAATCGACAAAAATTATTTCAGTGCATATCAGTACAAGCATTTAAGTTGGATTTAAAATCAAAAATATATTCTGAATGCGAATATCACGATATACTTCGTATTTACGGAGAAGCTCTCCAAAATCCCATAGAGTCTAGACGAAATGTACATAGTTAGCACAAAATACCAACACAAAATGCAGCATAAAGTAACAAGGTTAATTCCAGGCAGAACGACAGGAAACCAGATACACCACATCCGCATAGACAAAAAAATGATACAAGATGTAAGATTGTTCCGAGGATGGTAGGTGGAGTGAATTTACAAACAAACAGAAGGAGATGGAACATTGAGATGATAACAGGCAAGGAGTCACTATATGAAGAAGAAGTCAGAAAACAACCAGCAGACAGTCCTGAAGACGAAAACATAGAAGTAGAATGAAATAACATAAAAAGATGTATTTAGTTCGCCGCAGGTAAGATAATGGGAAAAAATCCATAGAAGGCAGGAAGGAATGGTTTGACGAAGAATGCAGAAAAATAATGCAGAGGAAGGGGGCTGCTAGATTGAAGTGGTTAAGAACAAGGTATGATGTAGACTACAGGACATATCAGGAAATTAGAAAAAATAGCACTAAAATAGTAAAAACTAAAAAAACTAGATGGATAGAGAAAATGATGAAGATGATAGAAAAAGATAATAAGAATAACATAAAATTAAACAGATATATCAAAAGACAAAATGCGAAAAGGAAGACAACAAACATAAGTAGCACCGAATGGGCGAATAATTTTAGGAAAATATTAACAGATAACAGAACGGTGACGGAAAGGGAAAAGAATGAAATCCTGGAAGGCAATATCGAAGAAGAAGAAGAACTGGATATAACCACAGAAGAAGAATTTAATAATGAAATAACTCAATTTAAATTAAATAAAGCAGGTGGATTACATAATATGGCCAATGAGATGATGAGAAACGGGGGTGAAGCCTTAGGGCTTAGGGAGAAGGATATTTAAGCTGATAATCCATATATGGAAGAAAGAAAAAATCCCTAATGAGTGGAAAAAATAAGAAGCGAGATCCAAAAGAGTGTGCAAATTACAGGGGAATTACCTTATTTAGTGTTGTGTATAAGATACTGACCATGATAATAAATAACAGTTTGATGAGGTATATAGAAGAAAAAATTGGAGATTGTCAATATGGCTTTAGGAGAGGCAGATCTACCCTAGATGCGGTACATAAATAAAGCAAACAATATTGTATTGTATTATATTGTATATTGATTTCAAACAAGCTTTCGATAGTTTCAAATGGAGACAAGTAATGAAAATACCGGACAAGCTAATAAGACTAACAGAAATGTCTGAATGATTGTGGCGTGTTCATATATTTTTTTCTTTATTTGGGTTTTTCGCCACGATCTAAAACTCAAAAAATATCAAAAATGTCTGTTCTTATATAAATAATGAATCACTGGGTAAAAACAAAAAACCAAATGGAGACAAATTTCTCAAAGATTCTTTTTTGTAATAAATTTGCCTAAAGAACAAAATTTTAAAAAGATAAAAATGTTCTAAAAAAATATACAAACTTTTAACGTTAACGTTTCTGGAAGTATTCTCCTCCCGTTTTCAAAACGTGAAAGATCGTGGCGAAAATCCCAAATAAAGAAAAAATATAAGACTAACAGAAATGACAACGAAAAAATCACAAGCAGTAGTTAGAATAACGGAAGGAGAAACAGAGGATTTTGAGATCAATATAGGAGTGAGACAAGGAGATGGGCTATCAGCAACATTGTTTATATTAACACTGGATGCAGTAATCAAAGCGTGCAATTTCACGGGAACACTCATCAATAAAGCGACACAGGAGTTGCATAAGCAGATGATCTTACTGTGCTAGCTAGAGGTTTATTCTGATTCTCTTATAGCCTGAAAGAAGCAATTTACAAAATTGGACAACAAGTAAAGAAAAGGGGCCTCACAATAAATCAAGAAAAAAGCAAATATATGGAAATAAGGAAAGAAAATAGAAGAGTTACAACCAAATTAGTAAAAATACGAAATTACGAATTTGAAGTAGTGGAAAACTTTAAATATTTGGGAATAATAATCAATAGCAAAAGCAACAGGTACATACTGATTGATCACAGAGTACACCCGGGACACAGAGCCTATTATAAATTCAAAAGCATTATGAAAAGCAAAAACATAAGTATAAATACAAAAATGAAGCTATATAAAGCAGATATGAGACCGGTGGTGACCTCTGGGGCGGAGATAATGAATTTAACAAGCTTGGAACAGGAAAAGTTACGAATATTCGAAAGATAGTAAGAAGAATAAATAGATTAAAGAAAGTTGCAGAAGATGAAGAAAAGTAAATTAATTTTGAAATAAAAACCATTTTGAAAGGAGAAGACATAGTGAAGACCATAAAAGTGCAAAGACTCCGCTTGTTTGGTCATATAAGAAGCGTAGAAGATAACAAAGTAGCAAAGAAAATTAAAATGTGGAGACCAGATACTAACAGAAGAAGAGGGAGACCGAAGAGTAGATGGGAGGATCAGGTGCGGGAAGACATTAGGAAATTGGAAATACAAGCATGGTGGAAAAAGATACTGACCGAGATGTGTGGAAGAAGCAAGAACAAACAATAGGATAGAATAAGGCAAGAATAGAGGAACGTGGACTAACTCACCACAAGAAATGAGTTTCTAGAGCTCATAAGAATTGAGCGGCTGCAATTCCTAATGAAATGTAGAGCCATGTACATAGTCTTCAGACAAGCACTGAGAATGCCAAGTGTGTCCTTGGCGAAATGTCTGCACGTTCCCAAAAAACGGGACACAAACGATCGGATGAACTCCCGAACTAACAGTCGGGAATGTATATATATATATATACATATATATATATATATATATATATATATATATATATATATATATATATATATATATATATATATATATATATATATATATATATATATATATATATATAAACACACACGAACATTTAAACAACAATTAACAGTATCATCCGTGGCGGCTCCAAGGAATAGCACACTAATACTCCAGAACGATTCATCTCATCAATGGTAAAACAGGAATAACAAACCTAAACGATATTACGGAAGCATTGCTGCTAATGGTTATAAAAGAAAGTTCATCCACATGCAGCACTATCTTAAGTCATAAGGATAGTGCTGATAAAACACTAATGGCAAAATGTTATGCCATACAATGAAGGTGTAACTGACAAATTGAAGTATTTTTGGAAAACATAATATACCGCCTACATATAAAACTATAAGAATAACAGTTGCGGTAAATAACCAAGACCAAAAATAAACCTAGAAATCCAAAGTATACACAAATTTCCCCTCCAAAGCCAACAGTGTTGCCAGATCGAACTAGATTCATTACTTCATTTACAGACCTCGCATGTCTCACAACTATATATTAATGCTTGGAAGACAAGAAGAAAAGCGCAAATATAACCCAAATAAGAAGTTCTCTTCCACCCTATTTATTCTTAAGATTTGGCACCACTATCATAGTTCTGAATCGATGTAACACGCTCTTCTTGACACACACCACTTTCTAATTACGAAGAAGTTAAGGATAAGTAATTCCATCGCGCGCGGCGGTATTCCACTTTTATCGAAATGATAATGCATCGCCCCTCCGTCACACCAGTTGGTGGCCGAGTAAGACCGGATGTCTCCTGAAAGGTATTTTACGTTGGTCACTTGCCAATTGGTAGACTTCTCTAGAGACATAAAGGTTAAACACAGCTAAGAATTGATAATCCGAGATTGAACCCAAGTTAAACTGTAGGTTTATCGTATTGACACGTTTGTAACGTATATAAACTTACCAATCAGCTTTTTCTTGCTACAAAATGTAATTATAACTTTAACAAATAATTCATTCAGTTAATGTGTAACATATGGGATTTTAACTGATTTTGAAAACTAAATGAGTCAGTTATCAATCTACAGTTAAAAAAATATTTAAATTCTCTAAAGGATGTATTAGAAGGCATTAAAAAAGAGTAATAATATTGCCATTGAATTAGGGATTACTATATAGGCATTCGATTACAATATACCAATTAATTTAATTAAAATAGCAATAATAGTTTGCGACATATGAAACTCTCATTAAGCGAAATATGCAATAATGTAGAACATTAACGTTTGACGGTCTGTCAAGCGGAGAAATCATACTTTCACCGGCGTTAATTTAGAAAAACACTGTATTTCTGGGCAAACACGTACGGTAAAAATATTACTGAGATGGAATCGTAATTAACTGCTCTTGAAAATTTTAGTGAAAGCTTCAAATGAAACCACATTAATAACGTTTTTTATCAAAAAAAAAACCATTTGAAATTCTTAATATAATCAAAAATCGTGTTAATTATTATAAAACCGAATTTAAAATTATGATAAAATAAGATATGTTATAGAACAAATGGCATGAACATACATGGTGTCTCGAATTGTATGGACCAACATTTACCAGCGTGTTCTACGGCTAAAAATAAGGGTAGTTTGTGATATGATTCTTAGACGAATTATGTGTCAAATATTTCCGAACGCGTTTAAAATAAAGTTATAAAATTTAGTGAGGGTTGTAAACTTTGGGCGTCGAAACGACCCGTATACTTTAAATTTTAAAATAAGGATGTGACATCTGAAGGGCCCAAAATTAAAAATGGCCCAATTTTTTTAACGTGTTTTTTTTATTTTAATTATCATTTTATCTGGGGATATTGTAATGGAAAAGCAAAAAAAGAACTGTAAAAGAAAAGTGCAGTGTATGAATATCACCCTTTATAGACGATTTCCTAATAGCAGGTTACCTTCAAAACGAGCTTTTATTCGAACTCATCAGAACTTAAAGCCAGCAAGTAAGGCGAAATGATCGTTTTAGAAATCAAATTTTGGCTGAATTCAACAACAATGATAAATTACGCGTCAGAAGAGCTGCTCAATAGCTGCGCGGTCAAGCTATTCAAGTTTGTAAAAGTTAAGTTTTTCGAGACCCACAGGCCCACAGGATACCTTTCCGTATGCACTCAATACAAAATATTCAACCAAGTGATGCTGAAAGGCAAATTAATTGTTGTTTTTTATGTTTTTAAATGCTGTGTAAGGTCCTAATTTTAAACATAAAATCATTTGGACTGACGAAGCTACATTTACCCGCAGTGGATCGGTAAACTTTCAAAATTTAAGAATCTGGGGTCGTAAGAATCCTCACATAATGCGCCCTATGGTTATTCAAGGACAGTTCAGTGTTAATGTGTGGTGCGGTGCCATTAACGGGACCCTTTATGTGCCTTACATTTTTCCACCATGATTAAATGGAGCACAATTTGAAAATTTTTTAAATTACAATTTTTTCGATTAATTTAAGGAATGGATAGTGCCCCCGCACATTATGCTGCTGAAAATCGTATGTAGGTAAATATTAATTTTCCCGAATAATGCATCGGTTGGTTAGGGCCAAGATCATGGCCACCCCGTGCACTGGACCTGACAACTCTCGATTTTTTCGTCTGTGGGTATTTAAAGGATAAAGTCTATGCCACCACTCTAAATACCCAAAAGAGATTGATCCAAAGAATTCAAAACGCGTGTGAAGGTTTGCGGGCTAATCCAAATTTTAGTGCCACACAATCTGTTGTGTGGAGGTGTCAGAAATGTGTTGAAGTTGAACGAATGTATTTTGAACAATACTTGCAATTTGTAATTCATCTTATATAAAAAAATGTGTCTAGTAATAATAAAAAAGCTTTGATGTTATAACATTTTCTTAAAATTTCTTCTTATTTTTATTTTGATGCACTATATAGTGTTGCATACAAAAATAGATAAAAAAGTGTGCAGTTATCTTCGACGCCTCATTATAATACGCCCTTGATTGAAATTATAAAATTTGAAATACACAATTCGTTTCGGCGCCCAAAGTTTAACAACAACAAGAGATATGGTGAGTTTACAAAACTCACCATATTTCATAATTTTATTGTAAACTGTTTCGGAAATATTTGTGAAAAACCCTCTACAGGATGTGCCATTTTAGGGGCATTATTCATTATTCTTAGAACCATTATTCGACTAAGATAAGGAAATGATGTTGGTATGCGACATCTGACATATCGTAAAGTTTGACATTGTTGAATGAACCAAACCCAACAAAAGTTGTTCGCGTAAGAAGCACTTCAAAGCAAATGGTCGCCTGTTTTTTTGGGATAAAGGGGCATGTGACTACAGTGCCACTAGAGAATCGTAGAACGGTCAATTCTGAATAGTATATAACCACTGGTTTGTCAGAAGCCTTTGAAGAAATAAGAAAAAACAACCAGCGACGCAGGATCATTCTTCACCATGACAACGCGAGCTCTCACATATTGGATCGAACAACTCAATATTTGACTGGTCAAAACATCGAATTGATTTATTTTTGTTCCGTTCGTGAAGAATAAACTATGTGGTCAACTATTTTCGATGCCAGAGAAGCGGTGGATGCGTCCAACATGCATGTTTTGGAAATACATCAATCGCAATGGAGAAAGTGTTTTGAAAACTTGTTCAAACGTATGCAAAAGAGTATCGATCTTCGCGGAGAATATTTTTAAAAATATTAAAACCATTTTCAATGATAAATATTTGTTTTTATTTATTATCCCCCGATACATAAATAGCAACCCTCGTACTATGATTTTTAGCAGTAGAACACACTGGTAAAGTTTGGTCAATACAATTCAGGACATCCTGTATATTGGGGTTGTCGGAAAAGTTCAACAGGATTTCCATTAGTTGCTCTTTTAACGCTTGTACACAAAAATCTATGTTGGATTTGTAATGTTTATTTACCTATTATTAATTACTGTCGTATTTACAATGTCACGTTCAAGTTCGCTTGAATTTGCCTTCAGTTAGACAAGGTGATTCAAATTGAAAATGTCGTTTGGTTGATAACTTTTATTTAATCCATGTTATGATTAAATGCAATGAAGAACGCTGTCTAAACAAAAAGCAAAATGTGTGCTCTTTATGGAGAAGGTTTTGTTGTGGACACTATGATGCAATAGTGGTTTGGTCAGTTCAGGGGTGGAGATGTTAACCTCGAAGACCGGCATCGCTCTGGCCGTTCTTCACACTGAAGTTGAAGAAATAAAGATCATAATAGCCGAAGATCCACGCACCAAGGTCCATGAGATAGCAGATAAGTTAAATATTGGCAAATCGACCGTTTTTGATAATTTTAAAAATAACGGGTACGTCTTTTGAAGTGTATCTTTTTGAAGTGGATGGTAACCGGTGATGAAAAGTGGATTGTATATAACAACGTACAACGAAAAAAATCATGGGGGTTGCCACGATCAATGGTTTTACAGAGTTTGTCCACTAAGAATGAGTACTGAGGTCTTATTATTATTGAAGAAATATGTAAAGTAACTTAATAATTTTCAAAATATGACCTTCCAGCATGAACCGCTGCCAGCGATTTTTCCAGTCTTCATACACCGCCTGGAAGTCCGCAACTGTAAAGCTAGTCAAGCACTCCGTCGAAGCCTTTTGGTCTCCTCAATCGTCCCGAAACGTTGTCCTTTCATCTCTCTTAATCCGAAGGAACAAAAAAAGTCTGGGTGAGCCACATCTGGATTATAAGGTACTTGCGGCAGCGTTGCCACGTTGTATTTAGCCAGTGTCTCCCACAGTTAGCGACGTGTGACTGAGCGCTTTTTCATGATGGAGCATCGAGGTACCGGCGATTTCTCTTCGAACGCAGCAGACCCTCATCCGAGATCGGACGTCCAGCGCATTGTTCGTCTTCAACGTTTTCCCGCCCTCCTATGAATCTTTTATGCCACTCAAAACAGGTATTCTGGACATGGCTTTGTCCTTGTAAGCCTCACGAATCATGTGAAAAGTCTCCGTAGCGGATTTGTTCAATTTCTCGACTCCAAATTAAAACACACGTTCACTTCTTGCACGATCTACGCACTCGAAATTTTGGAGACAACTGAGACAAGTTTCCTAGGTTACCTGACATCATCCACCTCCGATATCACTTGTATAAACTACCATCCACCTCTTTACCTTGACAGGAATAAATCAGTTCCGACATTTATTGGACTAACCCTGTAAGTCCGGCGAAAGACATCCTTCATCCAAAGAAAATTTTACTTTGCATTTGGCGGGATTGGAAAAGACCCATACACTTTGAACTTCTTTCATGCAACCAAACCATCAACTCACAAACAAACCACATTTCATCAAGTGGTGATAAAAAGGGGATTGTGTACAATCAAGTGCAACGAAAAAAAATTATTGAGTTTGCCAGAGTTAACAGTTTTAAGTACGACGAAAGATGGCCTACATCCGAAAAAAAAATATGAAGAAGTTTGAACTTCTGGTAAGCAATCAAGCCATCAACATCGACCTGTACTGTTCAGAATTAAATCGGCTGATGGTTGGAATTGAAGAAAACCTGCCAGAAGTAGCAAACGGGAAATGTGTCGCGTTTCATCATAATAATGCACACATCATGATACCACACGTTTCAATCAGGATCAAGCAAACATTGTTAAGCTTCGATTGGGATGTTTTATCCCAACCACCTTACTCACCGGACATCGCACACTTGGACTACATCTATTCCGCTCCCCCCAAAATTATTTAAATGATTTTTTTTTAATAAAGAAGTTAAAAACAACCAGCAAACATTTTTGGGCAATAAAGGTGCCAATTTTTGGCAAAGAGGATTATAGGCCTGCCACAACATTGGTAAAAATTGGTAAATAAAAATAAACTATTTGCTCTGAAAAAATATATTTGCCTTAAAAAAATATCAAACTTTCCGGACAACCCAATATTTCAATATAATAATTTTAACACAAAAATTAACAAATGCGTTATTGTGTGTAATATAATAACATTAATAATATACAATTTAAACATAAAATAATTCATATAATTCTAAAATATAACAATCAATTTAAACTAATTACCTAAATAATTAATTCATTACAATAACCTCAATTTTGCTAAATGCAGTTATTCCAAACTAGCCAATTGATTTTTAAAGAAAATATTGTTATCTAGAAGCCGTCAAAATAAACACCAAGTTTTATGGAGATTTAAAAGAGAAATCTTTCTGATCAGAATGTAGTCGTGTTTCCGGACGAAAACACTGGAAAATCGGATTAAAACTTTATTTGTATTTTGCGCTAGAAAGCATTTCCAACAGGGATGAACTGGAGTTTTCTTCGCTTCTGTGTTAAAAAGAAAAATATATTTTTATACATAAGGCTTTTAAAGAACAGTATCCAAAAAGTTTTAAAACTAGAGTTGAAATGAAATAATTCTACAAAAAAAATACCACACCGAAAACATTGTTTTGAGTGAAACGCTATAACAAACGCAATAATAATATATTTTCGATTTTTTTTTACAAAATTCACTCGAAAAGTGCTCGGCCAGAGGAAAAAAACACAAGATTTTGATTTTTCAACTGATTCACTTTGGAATTAAATACATTTAGACTAATAACGTACCAAATCAAAACAAACCAAATTAGGTTACATAATAAAGGGTGATTTTTTAGTTTGTCCAAACTTACGATAGGGGTCGCTGTCAAATCATCATGGCAAATATCATGACGGTATTCATCAGAGCAACGCTTGCAAAATATCGAAATTTATTACCAAATCAATGTTCTATCAGCCAAACTTATACAATATTTTATAGTGCAAATAATCCCAACCGAGAAATTGTATTGATGAAGATCCAAATTTATTAATTACAAAGCGATGATAAATGATTATTTAATTCCAAATTTGAATGGTATTGATCGGGAGATGTGGTTCCAACAGGCCAACTCCACATGTCATACAGCCATGTATGGAGAAACGGACCTGTTAATTGGCAACCAAGGTTATGTAATTTTTAAATTATTTTCTTTTAGATTTTTCGCTTTTAGATTATTTTCTTTGGGGTTATGTTAAATCTTTGGTTGACCCATTGGAAGCCAACATAACTCTGACAATTGCGAAAATAAGACTCCAATTGCTTGAAAAAGTGGTCGAGAATTGGACTGAAAAAATGCGCTTTGTAGAAGATGCAGCAGACATTTGTCCGAAATTGTTTTCAAACATTAATGCCATTGAATAAAATAAATAGTTTCAATAGTTGGTTGTTGTTTTATTTGAATTTAGTTCGGACGCACTAAAAAATCACCCTACATATATATACTAACATACGGATGCGAAAACTGGATCCTGAATAAGAGACAAAAAAGTAAATACAAGGTGCAGCTCACAGAAAACAAAACTTTTTCTGAAACACAAATATTCATTTTTTCGGCAAAAATCATTATTTTTATTCAAAATAGTCTCCTTCTGCGCCAATACAACGTTTTGCAAGGTCAATTTGGTTGACGAATGTATTTTTGAGCTCGGCCAAATATATGTCCTTCAGAATGGTGGTCGCCGCCTTCTGAATGTCTTCAGTGTCGGCATGACGCTGCCCTTACATCGGCAAATGAAGTTTTTTGAAGAGGTTAGAAGTCGTAGTGAGACAATCAGGTGAGTGTGTTTAAAATACCAAAATCAAAAAATCAGTAAAGAGTGTCAAGCGATGGGACGACGTATTATCGTGCAACAAGCGCCAGCTACCTTGTTGACGGTATTGTGGTCGGACATGACGAATACGCGCTAACAGATGCTTCATAACACCAAGATAAAACAGCATTGATTGTTTGATCAGGTGGAACAAATTCTATTCAAATGCTGCTTTTTTTCGGATTTGGCTCGCTCGGGTGCCTCCATTCGACACTTTGACGCTTGGTTTCTGGATCATATTAAAAACACCACGTCTCATCACCAGTAACAATGTAATACTTGAATTGTTCGTCCTTTTTGGACTTTTTAATCAAATCCTTGCAACGTTGGATTTGGAGCAATTTTTGGTCGTCAGTCATTTTGTGTGAAACAAAGCGTGCACAAACCTTCCAAAGTCCCAAATGATCGGTCAAAATGCGATGAATCAGCTTCTAATGATCTGAATGACACGAACTTTTGTCAGAACGTCAGTGAAACATACACCCTTCCAACACTTACCTCCGTCAGAAGATGAAGCCACTAGAAATTAATTTTTTAAAAATCCCGTTTTTCATGAGACGCACCTTAATCGGAGAACCTGGAAATACCACCACTCATATCAAAAATAAAGAGAAAAATATTATAGATAAAAAACTGAGATGGATCAGCCATCTAACCAGAATGAACCAATGGACCAAGTCAGACAAACCAAGAAGGTAAAGGAGGTTAAAGCGATGGGGAAGAACAATAGGGGAAGGCCACGTAAGACATTGAATAAGGACATCATAGAAACAATTCAAAGAGACAATATAATGATATTTGTGTAACTTTGCAAAAGAAGCGGTTGTATCAGCTTTAATCTCATCACTGAAGAAAAGTTTCATCTAGCAAACCATTTCTTTAGGTTTAAAAAAAATAAGTAACCGATAGGAGCTAAGTGAGGAGAATGCATGTGGAAGCACGTCGAAGAGTAGGTTTTAGAATTTTGCAGCAATAACCTAAAGCGGGTGTGCAAGCACATTATTGTGGTGAAAGTGCAGTTAATGGTTTAGCCTAAATAACACAATTTAATTAGTCCAGTGGCGATACCCTCAGTGATGGTCTTGTCTTTTGCCAGGGGGTTTATGACAACCACACCTCAATAATCCCAAAAAATCGTAAACATGAATTTTCGTGATGATGGAACCGTTTTCGTTTTTCTCGGTACATTTTCACCTGTTCAAACCCACTATTTGGACCACTGTTAATATTGTCGTCGAAGAAACACGTAAAAAGTGTTACAATAAGAGCGCATGATTTAAATTGCTCGCCATTTTAGCAGCCATGATTCGATAAATCAATAATTGTGACAGGTCGGTAAGAAATAGATAGTAGTTTATAAACATGGAGTGTTACACGATACAGCAACGCGTCCTTACTGTTAAACATTACTAACAAAACGGTGAAATTTCGTTGCTACAATTCGCAAAAAGCGTCCAATTTTTGACAGAAATAATGTTCCAAATTTATCAACTGTGAAAAGAATAATCGAAAAATTCGAAAGTACTGGTTCAGTTATTGATGTGAAACACACGACACGTGCTCGTAGTGGTCGTTCAGAACAAAACATCACGGCAGTTCGTGAAAGTTCTGCCGAGGGTCCAGGATCCTCGATTCGTTACCGTGTTCAAGAATCCACTTTTCACCGTATTCTCACTAAAAATATGCATCTTCATAAACTCAACAACTTCCGCAAACACACCATGCACAGTGAAGAGAGTTCACCACTTTTTGAAAACGAGGAAGGTAATGTATTAACGGTAAATGGCGAGCGTTATCGTGACATGATAACCCAGTTCTTTGACCCTCAATAGGAAGATATTGCTCTTGAAAGCATGTGGTTTCAGCAGGACGGTGCCACTTGTCATTCCGCCCGTGAAATACTTATGGTCTTGCACGAATCTTTTCCTGATCGTCTCCTGTTTTGGTGACCACAATTGGGCGCCACGATCTTGCAATTTAGCACCTATGAATTTTTTCTTTGGGGTTTCTGAAGTCTCACGTTAACGCCAACAAAGCAACGACCATCCAAGCACTAAAGGCCGAAACTGAACGCTGTATTAACAAAATACCGCCACATGTATGCAAAACCGTTATAGGAAAATTGTATCAGAAAAGGACGCGTGTGTCACCAAAGTCGCGGCCATTTACTGTATGTTATTCTATACAAAATTTCGAAATGTCTATATTATAAATCAATAAATATTTCAATACTTTGCTACAAAAAGCAATGTTTTATTTAAAATTCACATTTTACGCTCTTATTGTAACACCCTTTAGAATCGCGGTTGAATAACTCTAAACACATCAATTTTTCTATTGAAACCTTCGGTGTGAAACACTAAACTCGAAGAGATTTACAACTAAACACCTCTTATTACTTTTTATAACTTCTCGTCATGCGACAATCTCTCTCCAGATTGAATCATATCCTGATAATGCGAACCTGCTTAGCAAAACGTATATCGAGTAAGTAAAAAAAGTGATTTGGCGTTTAGTGGTAAATCTCTTCGAATTTCACGTTAAACACATTCGACTGGTGTTCATTTGAATGCGTCGTTTGGTCGCGGCACGTATCAAGCGGAAAGCTTTTTCATTACCAAAACTATTCATTCATGAAAATGTAGTAGACATAGTCTAACGAGATGTTTACAAAGTCAGCAGTTTCGCGTACCTCCAATCGGCGATTATTTAATGCATTTTGAATTTTTTAAACGAGTTTATTGGTTTTTTTGGAATTCACGATCATTCAATGAATGTACGACCGCGTTTATATTCAGCAGTCAATTTTTTTACCGTCGAAAACAAAGGGAAATAATCCTTTAAAGTGGAATTTGACTCTATTTAAATGCCCGTCGGGGTTCTTCTCTTTTATCCATTTTTCAGAAAATGTTTGCTCGATTGTCACACACAAACAACTAAATGGACGCGTCTGAAAGTTCCCAACATACCATCTAACAAACAATAATTAATAAGGTTGACATGGTAGATTCATGGAAGAGCTGACTGGTATACCTAAATCCACCATGAAACGAAAACGCAAACTGAAAGCGAATGCGGCACTGTCACTGTTTTTTCCTACATTCCTGAACTGAAAAGTTCAAGAACAAACATCGTGCTAAATTTTAATACAATATTTCATCAATCATGATTCAATATTTTCATCTTTACACATCAATAATTAGTTGTCAGATATAATCAAGCACAGACTGTATAAATAGTAATATGTAAATACCAGTAATTATTTCAGTCTGAACAATTATATAGAATATTAAATCATTTAACCGTTAAATATACACATCTAAATATATATGTATCAAGTTTAAAACAACTTTGATTATACCAGTTATTTCGTTTAAAAAACTTCAATAAAACCATGTTCGGCTATTGAAGCCTCCTAATAAAATGTATTTTTTTACTACCAAGTATGTTAATATGAACCCAGAAATTTTGTATAGAAAATACACATTTATTGTATGAAAATGATAAAAAAAATTTTATTCCAAATATTTTCCATCGCTAGAAATTATGCCTCTGACCGCTTTCGCTGTGTATGATGGGGCGATGTCGTGCTGCAAAATCACTTTTCCGTGTCTTGCAGTCCATTCTGGTCGCTTTCGATCAATGCATTGTTCAAATTGATCATTCGTTCGGTATTAACGCTTTCGCTAGGTTATAGCAGTTCATAATAGATCAAGCCCTTCTGATCCCATCAAATACAGAGCATTATCTTCCGTCCATCACGATTTGGCCTTGCAGTCGATGTCGATGGTTCGCCTGGAATTACCCATGATTTTTTACACTTAGTATTCTCAAAATATATCCACTTTTCATCGCCAGTCACAATTCGATGGAGAAATGACTATCTTTTGTAGATGGCGACCAATTCGCAAGAGGTTTTTCGGTTTTCCTGCTATCTTTCATTCAGTTGATTCGGAACCCATGTTCCCATCTTCTGGATCTTTCCCATGGTTTTCAAACATATAGAGACGGCTTCTCGTGTCACATTTAATTGATCCGCGAGTTGTTATTGCGTTTTAGCGTCATGCTCATTCAAAAAAGCTTGCAATTCGCTGTCTTCAAACTTTTTCGGTGGTCTTCCACGTTCTTCGTTTCTCAGGTCAAAATCGCCACTTTTGAATTTTTTAAACCAAAGCACTGTGATTTACCAAGAGCATGCTCACGGTAAGCTTCGACAAGCATTCGACGCGATTCTCCAGCAGTTTTATTGAAATAGTCACAGAAAATAAATGTTGTCCGGAAATCGTTGTTTCCAGGCACAAAATTCAAGCATCATCAGGACACGCCTCAATCTTCTTTTCTTAGAGATAAATTATTAGATTGAATCATCTCCTGGTGAGGATAAACGGATTATCCCTTTTAGCGTTTCGCTAACGTATGGTTAGCAAAACGCGCATCGAGAATTTAAAAAACAAATGACGTTTAGTAGTAAATATCTTCGATTTCTGAAAAACATTAATGTCTCAACAAACAATTGGTATAAATAACTTAAATCGCCAAAAATATATGTTGATACACAATTTGAGATTCAAAGCAAATATCTTGGTTTGGCAAATAAATTAATTTGTCCAACTCAATTGCGGATCTAAAATATAACCATTACATGATTATCCTTACTAATACGACTATATATCCTTACTAATACGACTATAAGTATTGCTAAGTGTTCCGTCATTCGTTTTAGACGTTAGAGATGCATCTGGATCCTATCGAAACAAAATTGATTCAAGGGTTCTCAAGAATGTCTTCGAGAAAAAAACTATTTCAGTCAGTGAATGAGATCGCTACATTTAATTTATTAGGTGCACAGTAATGTCGTGTTTCGTGCCTTGGACAGACCTTTCAATCTTTTCAACGATATAAAATCCGGAAGACCTATTGAGTTTAATATAGATATATTGGCTAAAATTGAAGTTGATACCAAACAAACATTGTTCAATGAAAAACTGAAATGAAATGCCGAATAAAAAATGCTGTTTTACCGTTTAGCCTTCAGACACAAGTTCCTTATGGACGTTCCTTATACCTATCAAAAAGCAAATCAGCATGCTTTTGATCTTTGATTTGCTTTTTTAGCCGTAGGTTGGAGTTCCTGGTTTTGGCGCTTCGTTTTCGCGTGGTATTCAAAAATCCAAGAGTCATCACCAGTAATGACACGTTCCACAAAATGAGAGTCATTTTCAATCCTCTTTATCCTGCGAAAGGTTTTTTCACGCTATTTTGGGATTATCATCCCCAATTCATTGCTCAAAATCTGATGAACGGTTGTGTGAATCAAATTCAAGTCTTCCTCAATTATTCCCCAATATCAAAACAAACAAGATCCCGGATTCTGAAAACATTTTTATCACTTCTTGCAAAGCACTTTTTCGATAGGCCTGTTGAAGTATTGCAAGCATTTAGGTCGCGCTGTGTCCAAGTCTGGAAAAAAACTTGATAGTGCACCGTTACTCGAAATGGTTACACAATTGTTACTAGAGACCACCAAGTGACTCCAGGGAGTTCAAAATCGTACTAAAAATACATCAGATGTTTACCAAAGGATCGAACGCTATACCACCAGTCTCATTACTTTATTTAGATACCTCGGATGAGTATTGCAAAATACAGTAAATGTATCCATTTTTAAATGTATTAATCCGTTCAACAATATCAACAATGAAAATAAACTTGCATCCATTCCCGTTGCTCATTTAGTTATTATGCGAGAAACATACGCAAATCTTGAGATGATGTTGTGCAAAATAAAGTACCAGGAACATAAGCGGCAAGTGTGTGGTGATTTTAAAGTGATAGGTATTCTGTTAGGTTTACAAACAGGTTACACAAAGCACCCCTACTTTATGTGTGAGTGGGACAGTCGAGCAAAGTTACACCAGTGGACTCCACGTAGACGCCACGTAGACTCGAAAAACATAAAACAAAAAACTCTTGTTGACAAGTCCGACATACTGTTATCTCCACTTCATATCAAACTAGCGCTTATGAAGCAATTCGTTAGGGCTCTAAACAATGAAGGTAAATAGTTTCAGTCCCTGTATCATCGATCCCCAGGCATCAGTAATGCCAAAATCAAAGAGAGTATCTTCCAAGTCCAGATATCAGAAAACTTCTTTCTGATGTTAATTTTGAAGATGTTATGTGCGCTGCAGAATGGATGTGGTCAAAAACTTTCTTGGTAATACAAAGGATGCAAAGGATACATACTACAAACAAATGGTGAATAGAATGCTTGTTTCTTTCCAAAATTTAGGCTGCAAAATGAGCTTAAATGCACATGCTACATTCACATCTGGACTATTTCGTTGAGAACCCAGGAATGCTGCGCGAAGAGCAAAGAGAAATATTCCACTAGGATCTAAAGGAAATGGGACACAGATATCTGTGTCCGGAAATGAAACAAAAACATGCTGGAAGATTACTGCTGGTTACTAAAGAGAGAAGATCCAACTACACCTCACACGCGAGCAAAGGCACCTCAAGCAAGGCAAAGAAGTTTCTTAAACTAAATCAAGACATTATAATATTGAAACCGTAAACTTACAATTCTCAATATCTTATGAAGCTAGCTTAATGTATGATAAATTTTGGTCCATTTGGCTGTGTTTTTCTTCAAATCTGTTTACACAATACATTACATATGTTTACATTATGTTCATAAGTATAACAGTGTAATATAGAAGTGTTCAGATGAGTGAAAATAATATGAAACAAGCTTTCCTTATATGTGATAATAGTAATTTTGCATGAACCCGTGCCTTATATTTCTCATATTTCAACTTTATTTTGCAAAAAAAACTGATGTGATACAGAAAAACTAACTTTACTTCCGGAATCAGCATGCCAGACATATAAAAGATCACTATTTAAACATTATGCAATGATCGAAAAGTTTAAATTTGCAGGCCTGTGTAATTCGTACGATCAAGTAGACAGAACTTTATTTCTCTGTTAGGTTATTAAAATTTGGTTAGTATAAATTACAAAAAAAACTAAATTATTGTCGATACCTATACCCATAAAGTTATATATTAAATATAGTCAAACTCAACTAACAAACTGAGTTATTGTATCATCATTTACCTTTAAAATATCATTAACCCAAAAAATAATGGCCAACAAAGCTATATTTCGCTTACTGTTGACGAATGCATCAGGTTATTATACTTTCAAATTGGCAAATCGCGGAACTGTGGCCGGCTAGATGTTTTGTAAACAGTGCCAACAAAAAAATGTCATTCATTTTCAAACGATATAATCAAATTAGATCTCTCACAAATCCAAAACAGGTTATTTTTCTGAAATGTAGCAAAATATTTCTTAGAATCAAACCGTATTCGCTTGGCGGAGGATTCAAATTAAATAAACCATAAGCCGCAGCCATAACTGCATCTTCAGCTCGGTAAAAGAAAACGAAAAAGGAGAGTTTGATACCGGGGTCAAGTAAGAAGAGAAAACGATGAAATAAAACAGGAAAGGCAACGGAACTTGAGCAGGAATACGAGTATAATAAGTAAAATGTTTCTCTCTGGTCGATGCGGGGAACGAACATAATCGGGTCAGTGTCGTCTGCACGATCGAATTCAGTTAAGAGTTACTACTTTTCCAAATAAAATGGCGCTGAATAACTTTAATAAAAAGTAAATTGTTCTGAAATATGTGATATACGTAATTTAAGATAGATACATATGTTTTTCGTTTTAATCAATACTAATATTGTTTGTAAATCCAAAACAAGTTTTGTTCTGAAATGTAACAAAATATTTCTTAAAGTCGAACTGTATTCGCTTGGCGGATAATTGAAATTAAATAAACCATAAGTCACAGCCAAAGCACCATCTTCAGGTCGGTAAAATGAATACTTTTCCATGTACACAAACACAAAATATGTCAGACCTGATTTCAGGAGCAATTAGTTTCTGTGACGCTTACACTGTGAATGTTAGAACATATTATTCATTATTTATTTATCCTAATGGAAATTGGATATTCCAGAAAGAACCTGCAAAATTTCAATATTATGCGAAACAAATACTTTTGGCTAACCACCTTTTGGTGGCCTATAAATATAATAATAACACACTTTTGGCTGCCTATATAATGTCGGCTTGCTTCTCCGGACTGAAAAATGGAAGATTTTATAAAGAAAAGAGAAAGAAAAATTAAAATCACAAAATACAACAAACAGATATTCATGCAGTTACATATATTATCGTGAAAGAAACATTAAAGGAAATATATATATATATATATATATATATATATATATATATATATATATATATATATATATATATATATATATATACGGGGGTTGCTATTTATGTATCCGGAATTGGCAACAATGGTGTTGCTAGGCGGCATGTGACATATACATCGTAACGTTTGACATTGTTGAAGGTATACGTACTCAGAACGTTTTGTCATACGGATACTTTTTTTGTTGTTTAGTGACTTAAATATTGAATATTCAGAAGAAAAATATAGGTAGTTTGTTGAGAAATAGTAACTAAGGCGAAGTAGATTATTGTAAAAAAGCATCATTTTGTGTACGCGAAATGGCCACCATTTAACGGACATTATTTTCCAAAAGTAATTGATTTACTTGTATAAAGTGATTGAGTTACTTAAAATTAAAAATTCTCTCTAGATTTGTGTTGATATGGAAGTTTTTACAAAAAAATTTGAAATTAAACAGATTAACTCATTAACTCAGATTTTCGTATTTTGATTAAAGCCTGCAGACAGGTTACAAAAAACATTTGTATCATTACAACTTAACTATCATTTTAAAGACAATATATTTTTTTGTTGCATGCAGTTTGTGCATGTCTTTCAGGAAAACCAGTAATTCTAGATCTTCATCAGGCTATAAAAGAATTGAAAATATTGGATCATCTTCCTGGTCAACTATTCAAGATCATTTAAAACATATATATAATATATATATATATATATATATATATATATATATATATATATATATATATATATATATATATATATATATATATATATATATATATATATATATATATATATATATATATATATATATATATATATATATATATATATATATATATATATATATATCTGTGTGTGTGTGTAAATGTGGTTTAAGAGCAAACTACCACTTTGCCTGAAAAGAAAAGTCTTTGATCAGTGTGTCCTGCCCGTTATGACATACGGAAGTGAGACCTGCACTCTCATATCACAGTCACTTGAAAACCTTCGAGTAGCCCAGAGGGGAATGGAAAGATGTATGCTTGGCATTACTAGACTAGATAGAACGACCTGCACATGGATCAGAGAACAAACGAAAGTGAGTGACATCATTGGACGAATAAAGAAATTAAAATGGAAGTGGGTAGGCCATGTAGCGAGGGATGGGACGAAAGATGGACCAGAGTGGTCCTGGACTGGATACTACTTGATCGCAAACGTCCACGGAAAAGACCGAAAACACGATGGACTGATGACATTATTAGGTATATTGGACCCGAATGGCAAAGGAGAACTCAGGACCGCGAGAGTTGGAAGCATTCTGAAGAGGCCTTCATCCTGCAGTGGATTGTTGATCATGGTGAAGGTGATAATGATTTTGTGATAATAATTTATCACAAAAGAAAAACAAACTGTATGTGGCGGAATAACGCTAACCCATATCTTAATAATGGTGATTCAGATGATAAATGGATACTTTATGAGAATTCCAAGCTCAAAAGACTATGGTTTTCACTATCACAAACCCCTATAATTAGTCCAAATCCAGGTTACACCCTTGGTTACATTTTGAAGTGATAGAACAGTTAAAATTATTATTTCAGATCTCTATTGCGAACAACACGTCAACCATTTTTAAGAATAAATATTCGACACTGGCGACGACAATGTGAAACCGCACCAAAGCCGGCTTTTTACAGATCCGAAATTGATAATCAGCCCAGAAAATGGTAACATGTTATTCATAATTACAGTGATTAATTATGGAAGAAAAAAGCGATTTTATTTTCGCATATAATATACTTAAATTGGCGTTTGTTTATTTACGTATTTCTTTTATATTTTGGTTATTTACATAACAAGCTTCATAAAAAAATCTGTAAACAACAGTGTCACACAACTCAAATTATCCAAATAAATCCAGTTTTTGCGTTATAATACTAAAAATAACTTTTTTGCGGATTTCGCATCAGTAACAATTTCCCCAGACAGTTTTTCTACATAACTTTCGAGCTTTATGACACAATAAACCATATATCAAATTTGATTTATATTTCTTTCCATGTTTTCCGCAAAAAAATATGTTTACAACAACTATACAAACTTATATATTGCAGTAAAATTTCATATGATACGTTATCAACGTTGTCAAAAGCATTGGCGCTACACTCCAGTCCTTAAAAATCCTAATTAAGCATTAGAAAAATACCTGATTTGTTGCCAATAGGACTTGTACAGAATGAAATTATGTTCACTACAGCATCAATACTTAAAAAAATCTCAGCTCCAAGCTCTCAGCAGATAAAAATCCTAAATGTTAGTAAAATAGACGAATTTTAATTCGCTAGGTCAGTAGGGCAGTTCTGCAGTGCCTCTAAAAATAAAAGGCAAAAGGTAGAACAAAAAATTATATAATGGCATTAAAAGTCCCTAAAACATTATACTACAATAAATTTCGAACATCGTAAAAAATAGCTGTAAACTTTAAGCAGTTAAAAATCGTAACTAAGTTAGTAAAAGAGATGAATTTTAACTATCCACAATAAGGCTTGTCCAAGCTGCATGAAAGAAAGATACTGATATAGCTCAAAAGACGATTTTTGCCATTTTTTTTTAATTAATTAACAACTCAAGTAATAACTTTTATTAGCATTATAACTGATATTAATCATGTTTAAACTTCTAAGCAAAAACTTTATCATTATTATAAAGCACACCGAAAAATTTATTGAAACTTACTAAAATACACATCATAGTTACCTCTAAATGCGTATTTGCCTCCTTTTGTAATGAGTTTTACAGATAATACAGATCTGATATATGTACCTGAAAAGGATTATCAACATTTAGAAAATGTTAGAATTAATATTCTTAAATATAATTAAACTACTAAGGATTTAACAACAAAACGTATATCCCATTTTAATTGCTTAATCATGGAACTATGTAAACTCCATGCCTTAAAATCATTTAGAAAATAGGAATAACGAATATGTACACTACAAACAAGTTTACATAATTAATATACAAGGTAGAGCAAACTGACTTCTGACTACTAAATCTAGTTGTTTGTCAATAAAAGATATTGGAAAATAGTAAGAAAGTCAATTGTATTAGTTTAATAAAGCATTTATGAACAACAATCACCAAAAACTGAAACAATCTAAATTTATCTTTTTTTTCTATTTAGAAAAATCAAAAATATTTTTTCGGCATGTGATGTATCAGCATCAATTTCTCGACATAGTTTTCCCAATTTACAAACTTAATGACACAAGAAAATATATCAACTTTCATCTATATTTCTTTCGATTTTTCTCCATTAAGTATAGCTAAGTTATACTCACAGACCACAGAGTCTTAAAAAAAACCTAGAAAAATATATTCGAATGAAATTCCGTATATTACATTGTAAGATCATTTAGAACTGAACACCAAATAGCTCAAAACCACAACTGCACATAAAAACAATATATTTATCTGCAACGAGTACAGTTTGCACAACGGGGAAATATTACTGAAAATCTATATTTAACTAAAAAGCCTCAATCAAATTAAAGTGCACATTTTGGTCATGAATTATAAAAGCTAATAAAACATCTTGTTTCAAAAATTTCTACTTTTTTTAGAACTAGTATGTTATCTCTAAGTTTTATTAACCAAGATGACGATGAACGAAAAAATAAACATGATTAATCAAAAATATACAAATAGAAGCCGCTCAATTATAAATGTGCAGCCTGATAATTTTAATTAAGCATCAATTTTCTTCAACGTTCCTTTAGAAATTACTATTTCAATTTTCTTTTAAATATGGCATCTACCGATAACAATTTAACTTAATATAACATCACCTATATTGTTATTGTTATATTGCTATTTACAATGATTATTATTAAATTTTGAAAAAAATTAGATGAACCCTAAAAGAATTGAAGAGCAAAGTGCAGATAAGTTCCATGTTTGATATTTGATGCCTCATGAGTTCGAAAGCATAACAATGCTATTAATACCACAAATACCATTCTGGCTGTTTATCCCGGTGCCTTGGATAATAGAACATGCTTTGTTTAAAAAAAAATTAAAACGGTGATTTCAGTCTTTCCGACGATATATAAAATCTATTTAGTTGGTAAGGATCTGTTGTTGGCTGAAATTGAGCTGACCCCAAAGCAACCACCCCAGGAATAAGCCACAAGGCTTAAGGCTGCATGGTCCACCATACAATGGTGTTTGATACAACTTGAAAAAGTACAAAGACAAGGAACATGCATGTCATATCAACTTTCAAAGAAACTTTGAATACAAAAATCAACGTATCTGTAATGCATTTTGGTCCAGGTTAGGCATATATCCTTTTCTTTAACAAATTGTTACTGGAGATGAAAATTGGATTCTATACAGCAATCTACATAAAAAAAACAATGCTGAACACCAGGACAACCACCTTGCATATGTCTTCATTCTGAAAAAGTGTTACTGTCAGTAAATGGCAGCTCTGAATTATAATAAAACCATAAATAACATAAAACCATAGTAAGAATATCATTGGGCTCAGTTTGAAAAACCAAACATAGCTTTAATTCAAAAAGTCCAAGAATTATTAATTGAAAAGATGTTATTCGGCAGTATGACAAGGTAAGACGTGATAGTGCGAAAATCACCCAAGAACATATCAAAAAGTTAATCTGAGAGAAGTACTTCCTCACTTATCGAATTGTCCTGATGCTAGACCATCAAATTTCCATCTTTACAGATCTATGGAACATTTTTTTCGTAGAAAATATTTTCAACTGTGGGCAATCAAAACTGATGATAGCGATTCAATGAAATGTAATTTTGTACAGTATCAAAAAAGACATTATTTATCGGTACCATGTATTTTTACCAGGTGTGACGATTATTAATTCTTAATTTTTTTTCTTTAAAAAAACAAGTTGAATTAAAAGCCATTTTTCGACATATCCGGAATTGTTGAAGTATCTCATAGAAAGTGCGTCAGACATCGATGAAAACAAGTGATAGTCGGAAGGAGCTAAGTCTGGTCAGTACAGTAGGTGGGGCAAGAGTTTTCAGTGCCGAAATTGTGCCTCTGGTCGCTTTCGCGATGTGTGATAGGGCGTTGACGTGCTGCAAAATCACTTTTCCGAGTTTTGCAGTCCATTCTGGTCGCTTTCGATCAATGCATTGTTCAAATTGATCAATTGTTGACGGTAGCGATTGGTATTAAATGTTTCACCTGGTTTCAGAGGATCATGATAGACTCATCTTTCTGATCCCACCAAATACACAGCATTGTTTTCTCTCCAAAACGATTCGGTCTTACGGTCGATATTGATGGTTGCCCTGGATCAACTCATGATTTTCTGCGTTTTGGGTTCTCGAAATAGATCCATTTTTTGTCTCCAGTCACCATCCAATGCAAAAAAATATTTCTTTCATGCCGAAAAAGCAAAACTTCACAAGCCGTTTTTTGCTTTTTCATCAGTCTATCGTTCAGCTGATGTGGTACCCATTTTCCTGTCTTCTGGGTCTTTCCCATGGCATGCAGACGATCACGAATGGTTCAGCGACCAACATTTAACCTTTCTGTCATTTGTTGTTCAGTCTGCAAGTCATCTTCTTCCAACAATGCTTGCAATCTTCATTTCGGCATCTTCAAGTATTTTCGGTTGAGCTGGGCGTTCTTTGACTCTCAAGTCGATATCACACCACAACCACAAGCGTCTTACGTTGGAACATTGTGACCGTAAGTCAAACAAGTATAGAACTTTCACTCGTGTTTTTCATTTGATTGAAACAGAAATTGAAACAAGAAAAGCAATGGCACGTACTGCTGCACGTACGTACTGCAAATGATCTTTATTTGGTTCCAAACTCGACATGTTTACCACACGAAAAAAATATGACGATAACTCGAAATCGTTTAAACATCAAACATGGCGTTTTGAAAGGTACTGTCGTAGCAACAAAATGATAGATATTACACTGTGCATCGACCCTTGGTACGCCACATCTAGTATTTAATAATACGTGTGAAATGAGACGTCTCGAGTGGTATGAGTTACTATCAAATTGGTAAAAAATGTAGCCCCTTTCATTCCACAGTTGCTAAAATATACGTCGTGTAATCCATTAAAAGAAAGATTTGTCGTTTGGTCAGAAGGCGAACTGGTAACCTCCCGAAAATTGAAAGAAACTGTAAATTTGAATGCATGACGAATTTTTTAAAGATATCTGAAATGAGTGTGAGGTGAAACAAATTTTCCAATACAAATAATGCCTTCCTCTAAGCTTGCCGCGGTGGTCTGGTGGGTTAGTCGCCTGCCTGGCAATCCTAAAGTAGCTGGTTCGATTCCAGCGCTCGGATAGGTGTTTTTCTTTAATTCTTCGGTCCGTCTTACTTCCTATCCTACACACACACACTTATATACACTCACATTACACACACACGCCTCCACATATCTACACCTAAATGTCTGTGATTGTTTCTAGGCAAGAGTGTAAATTCCGACAACGAATTACCCCTCAATCACGCCAGTTAAAGGCTAGGTAAGGCCGGATGCCTTCTGAGAAGTGTTCAACGTTGGTCACTCGCCAATCGGTAGGTTTCCTGATAGACTTATGGGTAGGCACATAACCAAGGGTTTATAGACTGAGGGAGGTGCTGGCCTGGGTTTGTCGGTAGCTGATGACCGTGGTTCGGAATCCACGTTAAGCTGTAGGTCCAGTCGCTAAATAGCCTAAGATGCTGATGCGCCTCTAACATTAAACTCCTTCCTTTCCTTTCCTTCCTCTAATTTACAGATCAAAAGCTGCTTCGATTGAAAAAGGCTCGCGAACGGCCGTTCATAGGAGAACCGATTTTTTTTTTAACTTTTATCGTCGTAAACGGCAAAATAAGATTGAAGAATAATAGTTTGAGGTACCACAACAGCTTCTGAAAATTTCCGGCTGAAGCGGACCACTGAACAAACAAATAGTCAGAGTTATGTGACTTAGATTTAAAGCAAACGGAATACCCGTAGATAATTTCATTTTCCCTCATGGTGATTTTTTTCATTAAGATAATGCTCCATGCTACTCTTCGATATACACGAAATATAAGCTTGCAGAGTTGTGTTTACAACTTATTAGGCGACCTGCACGTTCTCTCTAACCTAAACCCTACTGAAAATTACTGGCAAAGCATCTTCGAACAAGTCTACAAAAAAAGTTTACAATTTGAACGCTGACATATGGGAAGGAGTTTTAGAAGCAGCCCGAATTCCAACTTCCAGCATGAATTTGTGCTGTTCTGTGAACTTAAGACTGTCAAAGGTAATTGATCAAAAGGAGCCACTATTAATTATTAACAATAGCACTTAAAATATATTTTCTTTAATTTAAATTAATTCCTGTGAACACTTTAATTTCGCGAACTTTTTAAAAAAAATTTTTTTAAATTAATGCCACATGATTTGTTTTGTTTAAACTTGTGTGTTTATTCAACATTATAATTTTTTAATAAAAAATTACTTGTATACTTTAATTTGACCAGTGGTGTAAGTTACATGTACGTTTAGTGTGATTAAAGGAAATAGTAATAATTTATTTATTTAAAAAAGCCTATTATAGCAAAAAAAAATATAACTGTATAACCGCAACAACATAATATTTCAATGCAAATTGTAATGATTTAATGATTAAAACAATAATAATATAAATATATCATGATGTTTTTATTCCAAAACTGTATTTTACAACATATAAGCGGATTTCAAGTTTGATTTAGATTTCTTTCCATTTTTCCCTGCAACAAATTATATTTACTAGCGGAAATTTCTAAAGAAACATTCAGAATGTTAGACTGCAATAAAATATCATATATTGCATTATAAAAACTCATGGCTCTATACTCTAAGCAATTGAAAATCGTAACTAAGTATTATCCTAAATTATCCTAAGAGCGTGTGCGGTCTGCAAGAGGGAAAGCTTACTGATGCACGTCTATAAATATACCGGACCTGACGTACATACATCAAGATGAGTTTTCCTGCATTAGAAACACGTGCATGTTGCTTTTCGCTGTAAATGAGATAGCAATGTGTAATATTTTAAACGTGCACTTGCAGTTATCACTATAATATATAAATAAATTGCTTTAGGGGAACAGACATATTCTTCAATATCAAATAAAAAACATATTTTAATACGTTCGTATTTTTCCTTCAATTTTAATTTGTCGTGCACTTAATTTAGAGATTGAAGCTCATTTTAAAAGTTCCTACATTTTTCTCTCTGGCCAACCTTCCAAACGATAACCTTGTGTCTGAAACAGCCTCTAGCCTGAACTTCACTATGTGTAATATTTACTGATCTTAGGCCCTCTAATTGCAGCAATCCATTTAATTATTTCTACTTTAGCTCTACTGCTATTTTCATAAAATTCAACTATTCGTCTAGTTAGCCTACTCGGATTCATCCATCATGTTTGTTTATTGAAAATAACTTTTAAAATGAGTTTCAACCATTTAATTAAGTGAACAATAAACAAATTGAAGAAAAAATTAGAGAAAAAAAAATGTCGTTCAGTTCCTACAAAAAAACGACGCAAATCGAATCTGCGTAAAATAAACCCATATTTACAGTGAGATGTAGGGTTAGATTCTACATAAGTGAAAAATAAGTAAATAATTTTATTTATTAATACAATTTAATACAAAATACATATATTATAAATGTAATTGTTAAAATGTATTTTATGATAAAATAAAATAAAATGTTTTTAATAAAAGAGAAGCAAAGTTCTGTCTACATGATCGTACTAATTATCAATTATCAATAATTAACTGTATTTTTCACGAACTGTGTTTCGTTCGATTACTAGGAGGAAAAATTCATCCACATGTCAAGACCGGTTTCATTATTTAAGTCAAGTCAATGGTCGGAATACACTAGTAGCACTTCGACCACTAGGTGGCGTTACCGTATAATGTTCACCTATATTGTCCGATTTTCGGAATTAAAAACGATTGGGTCTGGTTCGATTGCTTCCAGTCTGGTCAATGCCATTACAGAGTGCACACGTATTCTGTAGAGCATCAAAGTGAGGTTATAATCAGTTAGGTGTGGCAAGGTTGCGCAATCGTTTGTAAACGTTTAGTGCTAGTTTTGTGTAACGTGAATTGACCGAAGCAGTGATGGCGGACCCTACGGGGTTTACCATAACTCGCGAGGCGTTCGAATCGCTCCAACGCTCACTTGAGGAAAGAGATAAGCGTATCGCTGATCTGGATGGTCAGCTACGTTATATCACAGAGATGACCAAATTGGCCAACGGGGAGCAAAATGAGCTCCGAAATGAGAATCAGTTCATGTCCGAGGACTTGGAAAAACTAAAAGCAGAGAATCTTCAGTTAAAGAAGAATCTAAGCACGGTTTCAGCTAAACCCGACGCCTTTTCCAAGGCGAAGGGTAGTGAAAAAAAAGGAAAAGAAACCGCCGACATTGACATCCCATTCTACGGCTCTGACATCGATTTGTCGGAAGTCGGCTGGTCTTCTGCCTCCGAATCGGAAGACAGCTTCCAGTTTTCTAAAAAGAAGATGAATAAACGTGCAGCCATGGCCGAAAAGGAGGATTTTCCACCTCTGAAAAAGCCCGCATCTGAAGGGGCCGCAAAAACCCCAGTTTTCAAGAAACCCGCTCCGAAACAGCCGGAAGCAAAGAAGGAACCCCCCAAAAAGGTATCGCAAGGACCTCCACAAGTAGCCAAAATACCGCCGATCGTCATAAGGGACAAAAGCGAGTATTTGCAGATAATTCGTATCTGCAAAGAAAAGAATATCAACCTGGGAAAGACTACGACCAAACCGAACGGGGTCATGTTAAGACCCGCTTCATCCGATGACTACAGGGCTGCGACCCAGTTGTTTGACGAGCGTGGCTACAAGTACCACTCCTTTTGTACACCTGAGGAACGTAACCTTCGGGTGGTAATGAGAGGAGTGGTTGAATCGGCCACCAGTGGAAGACAGCCAAAGGTTCCCCGATGGTCCTCGTGCAAGTAATACTACCGAAAGAGGAGAAGATTTTCGATCTGAAGACCTTGTTCGACCAGGAGATCAAGGTTCAAAGTCAGAAGTCGAATGGCCGAGTTGTGCAGTATTTTAACTGCCAACAATCCGGTCATTGGGCTAAGAAGTGCCACGCAGATCCCGTCTGCGTCAAGTGTGGGCAACAACCTCACTCACGAGACTGCAAAAAGGATAAGAAGACTAAAGCGACGTGCTGCAACTGCGGTGGCGAGCATACAGGGAGTTTCCAAGGCTGTCCAGCGCGTCCAGAAAACTCGACGAACAGAGCAACACAATTTAAGACCAACAGGGCCTTTTCAGGTCCAAAATCCAATAAAAAGATTCCCCCTCCAACCTTCGTGTGGGGGTCCCAGAGGAACACGGTTCCTCCCAAAAGCCCGCTCCACAGGTGAATAATCCCTTCTCCGAACTTGTGGGGCAATTAATAGGTCAGCTTGTTAGCCAATTTCAGGCGCAACTGACTGAGGCCTCCAAAACTCCCTTGGAGGTCTACAAATCTAAGTCCATTCACTTCGTCATTAACTCATAAGTTCCAGTAAGTACCGCCTTCGGCTTCCGCGGTCGTTGGCCCGGCATTTGGACGCGGATAAATCGAATTTCCGACGTGACTTAGTCGACATTTTCTAATTAACCTTCGCGAAATTTTTCTGGTCTTCGCTGAAAACCCAATTCGAACAACGTCGAACCGGACCCTCCGGGAAAAGTTCGACGCTACAGGGGTAAGAGTACCTCAAAAAAGGGAAAAGTCAGGACCCGTTTCGGGGTAAATTAATCTAACAAAGGTGAGGGCTTACGGGTCAGCCTAAAACAGAATGAAACAGCGGATTGCTTCATCGATCGGTCGGACCGCCATTCGGCGAAACAGTCGCGTCTTTTTCCGATGGAGTATAAATATTAAAAAATAGAAATCTGGCTTTCTTGCTCTTTTTCCTTTCTTATTAACCTCAAGAAGTTCGCCAGGACTTCTAGAAATTGAAATACTATCCTTCTTGTCTTTCTTTTAACTTCAATGATAGCCGGAATCTTCAATTCCGGCATATCAAAGGTCAGCTAGAGACCCCCAGAAACAAAAAAATGCCCACCTCAGGGTCGAAATCTTATTAGAAATTAGTAGGAGCCTCCGGCCTAACTAAAAAAACCTGGCTGAAGAAGTCAAAGTCGATTGCTTCGAGAGAGGGGATGCTACTTTTTACATTTGGACTTCACTTCCAATCGTTGTCTAACTCACAAAATTCATCCGTTAAACTTTCCATAGTTGAAGAGATACGCTTTAGATCAGCCGTTTTCATAACTCTTGGAATTTCTTTTTCGTTTTCTTCCTCCTCTAACTGTTCACGATCTAATTCTTCGTATAATTCTTCATTCGAAAGTGGCTGATCAAATTCTATCACAATTTTAGCTATAACATCTTCCAATCACACGCAAGTCTGGTAATGTCTTTAATTAAATCATCCTGATGTACTACTTCTCAAAATTGTGCATGAATACTGGCAAAAGTTTACGCCAAACTCCATTTAAGTATTTTGCTGAAACTTCATGCCAAGCCGACTTGATGTTTTTAATGCCTTTCAAAATATAGAAAAACCTCCAATAGTTGATAGCTGTTTTGTCCAAAGTATCTAAAACTCTCATCAATTCCATGATTGTATTACGGAGATAATAAGCTTTGAACGGAGATAATAATCACTCTGATCCATTGGATGCAAAAGAGATGTTGTATTGGGAAGCATGTAAACATGTTGATATCCCATGGTGTTCTTATTGCATCAAGGTTTTGAGGATGTCCTGGGGCATTGTCCAAAAGAAGAAGTGTCTCGGGTGGTAATTTATTTTGTTCGCAAATACACAATAGCCCAGTAGGGCAAAAATAACTTGTGTAGCAATCTGTGAAAACATCTTGTGTGACCCAAGCTTTCTTGTTACATTTCCAATAAACTGGCAACATGTCTTTACTTAGATCCTTTAAAGCACGTCGTGCCTGTGAATGATACACTAACATCGGTATAAGTTTCAAAGTTCCTGAAATATTAGCTTCCAACAAAAAAGTTAATCTATCTTTCGCAACTTTAAAACCTAGAGCGGAACGTTCTTCACGAGAAATAACCGGTCCTGTTGATAACTTTTTCCAATAAAGCCCAGTCGCATCAACGTTGAAGTTTAAAAATTTGCTTCACCTCCATTTGTCTCCTTAGGATTGTAAAAAATTGATTTTGTTTTTTCAGTTATAGCAGCTTGAGTTATGGGAATGTTTTTTGACTTGCATCATCCATCCATAACGATAACAGTTTTTTCGTTTATTCAAAAATTTTACCTTTACTATAACTCACATGTTTTACATTTACTGCCGTAAACTGTTGAGCAGAGTGTTTTATCCTGCCCTTTTCATAATGATAGTAACAGTCGATGGAGATAACTTTAAAGATCTACAGACACTAGGGCGTGTTTGTCCATTTTCCATTCGTCGAATAACTGTTTCTAGATAGATAGATTGTCGTGCCTTCTTAACATATTTAATGTTATTGTTATTTAAACATGTTATAGCGTAAAAAATTAGTATTTTAATTTCAACTTTGACATTAAAATACACCACATGTAAGCTTTTATTTTTTTTTGTTGCAAAACAAATCAAATTGATGCTGAATCATATGGAATGAATGGCTATAAAAATATTACATTTAATTAAGAAAAAAATACCTTTAGAGGTCAATTAAACAAAAAAATTAAGTCATATTTAAAGGAGTTTATAGGACTAATATTAAATATTGTTTGTGGAATTTTGAATAATATATTTTCAAAAATTTTGCTGATTAATTATCAGAGCAACTAACAATTCTTCACTAACATAATCCATCACAGCCTTTATAATAAGGACATCAAAAAGTTCACAATAATTAAAATAACTAAAATATTAAAATATCGAAAATATTAAAACATAATTATTATATAAAACTATCGAAAATATTAACATAGAATAGATCGATGCAGAGGCGTTCCACAGTGACTCATAAATTCGCTTGACATTTTCAAACAATTTCAGCTTCACGTTATATTTAATTTTTTTCGAAATATATCTTGATTCTTAATACCTTAACTACATGATAATGGAAAATATGTTTAAAATAAAAATGGAAAATATGTTTAAAGGTTCGGTTTATTTATTTGACCCTATTCAAAGCTTGTTACATTAGTTCGTGAATGGACAAGACCTATAGCTAAAAGTTGGTTCTGAACTAACTCTGTCAGCCATTGATTAAACTCAGTCAGCACCCCTCTAAGCACTATCTTCACTAAATATGTGCTCAACCTTTAGTTATTGACAAAAACCTACAACTGGCACGTAACCAATGGAGAATACCATTCAGAAGACATTAGCCCTGAAATTAGCACTACTGAGGTGCAATTCCTCGATGGATTTTACACTATTAAAATGTAATACACGGGTCTGGTCTATCCCCATCTAAGAACTAACTGCAACAAATGACGCTGCATGTCGACCTCCAAGTCCGATTACAAGAGATCGACCTCCCAGTTGCAAAATAAAAGAATGTAATAAAAGTTACTGCAGAGTGATTTTTTTAGTGCGTCAAAACTTTAAATTCAAATTAAACAACAACAACCAAATTAGATGCCTTGAAACTATATTTTATGTGAAATAACATTCAATGGCATTAATATTTGAAAACAATTTCGGACAAATATCCGCCGCGGCTGCCTTTGAAAAAGCGCATTCTGTCAATCCAATTTCCGACCGCTTCTTCAAGCAATTGCCTAAGTTATGTTGTCTTCCAAGGCGTCAATAGTTGCTGGTTTATCGGCATAGACCAAAGATTTAACATAACCCCAAAGAAAATAATGGTGGCCAATTAACAGGTCTATCTATGGTGGCCAATTAACATCTCCTCTATCAATACCATTCAATTACCTACATCAATACCATTCAAATTCGCAATAAAATAATAATTGATGATTGCTCTATAACGATGCCCATTAACGAATTGGTAAATTCAAATAACTGGTAAAATAATTGGTAAAATTCAAATAACACTGCCCGCAACAGCAGCGATATTTTCTTCGGAATGCACAGTTTTTGTTTTAATATCGAGTACCCTGAAATACGTTGATACGGAATTTGTCAACATATATAAAAGATAATTAGACAATAATTAGGCGAATGCATCTCTCGGTTGGACGATTGTATGCACCATAAAATTCACAGTTCGTTTAACATTGATCCCTATCGGGAATCAAGTTCGAACACACTAAAAAAAGTATCCTTTAGTAAACAATAACTCTCTCAACAATCTCTGAATAGTTATTTAAATAATGTGACTTTGACTTTTACAACTTTTAAGAAATTTACAACTGTATCTAAACAGAACTATTAACAATTAGAAAGTTTGAAAGTTAATATATTTGAATGTTATTACACCATAAACTATTTAATTGCAAAAATGTATTTCTTGTGTTGACGTGAACTTGGCAATAAAGTTATAAAGTAAAGCTTTATAAGTTTTGACCACGAAAATTTACCTAAACGTGAATAGTATTTATAATTTTTGTTCATTTGGAAAGTAATGTTTGAATTTTTTAAGTTTTATTTATTTTCAGAATTAATATTTTGTTTTTATTCAGAATGGGAATGTTTATATTCTTAAATCTGTTTTCAGTATGGGAAAATGTTTAGATATTTCTCTATGAAAGTATACTGAGATTACGATACTATAATAAAATAGTACGCATTCCCTAAGATAGATAATGTAGGTATTTTTAAATCGATTGTCAAACAGACTAAGAAAGCAAATTAGCCCCAAATTGTCAGAGACAGTTAGCTGAACCAAACTTAACTAACCGGACATAGGCCAACAAAAAAGTACAGCAAGTACGAGATGTGTAAATAAAGTAATGAGTCTAAAGGCGTAGCGTTCCATCTGGAAGCACTGTGGACCTCTCCTTTGGAGAGGAGGTACACCAACATCTGATGCACCTATACTATGAGTTTGACCTCCCTAGAGTCACTTGGCCTTCTTCTTCCTGTGGTACTACAGCTCATTAATGAACTTTGACCTCCTTTCATTTTCGATACCCAGCAGCTCCTTTCCAATTTTGATGTGCAGAAGTTTTTCAGCATCTCTTCTTGCGTTGTCCTGCCACCGTGTGCTTAGCCTACCTCTCTTTCTACTACCCCCTATTAGACTCTCCATGATTCTCTTCCCTCCAGAATTTGGCTTTCTGGCATTCTCACTACGTGTCCCGTCCATCTGCGTCGCTGAACCATTACATGGTATATAATATCAGATCCTTGCATAATTGCTTGGGTTAGAAGTTATATCTGATTCTCCAAATTCAATTATTATTCGCAGCGCCAAAAATTATTCCGAATAGTCGTATGAAATACTACAAGCATTTCTTCAGTTTTCTTTATGAAAGTCCAACTGAGGGTCCTCTGTGAAGGTGAACGGTCTCGCAACCATAAGTGACTACTGGTCGTATACGTTTATACGTTTATCGTATTCCTTTTAATAAGTTTAGATCTTTGGACGTTGTTTGGATAGTTTGCTTCACAGGTACGAACATTTATTCACAAGTTCAATAAACTCGAATAGATTTACCACTAAACACCAAATCACTTTTTTAAACTTCGCGTCGCGCGTTCGCTAACCATGTTAGCACCATCAGAAGATGATTAAATCTCTACTTAATTCACAACTTTATGTGTACTTGATTAATAATCCCAATATATACATCTGCACTTGATCCACAACTTCAATGTTGTTATAGCCGATTATCCAGTTCTGTTTTAGTTTTAGATTAGTTTTCTTTTCCATCACCAGAGCCATTTGGTGGTTCGTAGAAATTATTTTCGTAAACCAGATTTTTCTAATGCTCTCTGAAAATGAGTGACAATAACTTCGAGCAACGTATTTCAGACTTGGACACAGTTTGGCGGAAACTTTTGCAAAACTTTCAACAGACCTATGCAAACAGTGTTTTGTCAAGGGCCCAGGTTTTCAAGTTGTTTAGGGCATTCTCAGAAAACTGACACTCAATTAAAGATGAACCTCGCAGCGGATACTACTGTTTCCATAGACCCAGTTCCATTCCTTTATTTACCTTTATTTATACACCTGATATTTATGTCCCAGATAGGTATTTTATATATGTTTTTAAATGGGGAAACCATGATGAAAGAGATGTATATACGCATTTTAACGAATCTAGTGAAACCTTGGATAGAAACGATGACCTCTTGAAACCCATACACCTTCCAGCAGAACAGTTCCTCAACCATCAACAGCTATTTGGTTCAAATCTGGCTATAATTAACGTGAATGTTTTGATTTGGTAGTTCTGGCCCCCCATAGTTCAGATATGATTACTAAAAAGTCCAATATGACATATCTACAAATCGAGATTGAAGCAACTGTTGCTGATGTAGAAAAAAAACATGTTGCAGAGGGTATGCAAACGTTTCAATACGGGAATCAAGGCAGTGTATTAGACTCAAGAGGATTTCATTTTGCCCGGATTATCGTGACATATCGAATATATTAAAACTCTTCTCATATTATTGTGCGCATTGTAGTGTACATTAATAAAAAACCACCCATAAATAAATAAATTGAATTGAATCCCCAGACAACTTTATAAAATCAACTATATAAAACTAAAATTATATAGATTTATTTTTATTGAAAAACTAAAAACAACTTTTCCTCGACTATATTTATTTATGGGAAACTAAAAACTGTTTCCGAGATTATGTATCAGCATAAATTTCCCAATATAGTTTTCCATATAAATTATATTATAACACAAAAAGCGATACCAAATATGATTTATGTCTTTCGATTTTTTTTCCACCAAAAAAATACAATTTGCAAGCTTTAACGTCTAAACGGGAATTAAACTGAAAAAATATGTTATTGATACATGTAGAAGCTTACAATATTGTGTTTTAGTTCTAATGTAAAACTTTACGTTTGTCTTTTATATTTTTAAAATATAATTGGCTAAATATTCACAGTTATAGAAATGGTAGCCCTTTTATAAAAATTATCTCACCGAATTCAAACCAATAACTGCTTCATATCATTCATCATATCATCAAACTATTATTCAGACAAATCCTTTTTTTATTTCAACCCAATTACGGCAATATTGTTTATTTACCTATCCGCTTAATTGAACATGAGATTCAAGAACTGTTAAATATATCCTAGATTAGCTGTCAAAACATATCACGGACATCATCGAGGCTAAAACATCTCAACATTACTACTCAGAAAAATGGTTATGCGGTCAAATGAACATCGCCTTAAATACTCCTAGCTAAAACGAGTAATCCAGACAGCCTACAGGAACGATAAAAATGATCACATCATAAAACTTATCGAGAACTCCAGTCACATGCTAATTCAAACAACACCAAAAACCTGCATAAAGCAGTAATAAATATATACCATGTCACCGGCTGCGTTGATGCAGTGGCTAAGGCGATGAGGCGTGAAGAGCGTGGAAGTGGGTTCGACTCCCGGGCTCGGTAGGGCTGTGTATTCTTTGTATTTATATTCTTATATACAGCATGGGATTTTATTCTAAGAAAAATGTGGGAAAAATTTCCGATGATACTAGAAAAAAAGGGGGGGGGGCGCACCGAGTTAATAAACAATTTTCGGGCGCGGTTAATATCCCTAAAGCCATAAGCATTAAAAGGCATGTGTACGGCATTAAAAAAAAATACACCACGTACACGGATAACACACTAGGCGGAATGCAGTAGGCGAAAAAATAACATATCTATTAACAGATGAATTCCCCGATGTTATTTTAACTGAATGGAACACCAACAGAAAGAAAAACAGAAATCAAAAATGCTATATGCAGTGAAAAAAACGATAAAAACCCAGGTTTGAATGGAGTCACCGCAGAAGTAATCAAAGCAATGGGTGAAGTAGAGATCGACATATTTCACATCTGCCAGAAAGTGTGGGATTGGATTATGATCACAATATTGGTCGATATCAGCATTTATACATCAACACAAAAAAAATGTAGAGATAAATGCGAAAATTACCGCTTCATCGCTCTCATTCCACATGCCAGTAAAATCATCCGTCACATTATCAAACATAACTTATCATGGCAAATTCCCCCAGAGCAGGCTCGATTCGGTCCTAGGAGAGGTACACGGGAACAAATATTCATCATTTGACAAATAATCAAAACAGCCAGAGAAGTCAACCATCATGTACACCTCTGTCTCCTTGATTATTGGAAGGCGTTTGAGAGCATAAAGAAGCATGGGAGAAATTTTAAAATGGGACCAATTATGCAAGAAATAGCCGTATCAGATCATCTGATTGGCTTAATTTGTCATCTATATGAAAAAAAAACAGAGCAGCGGCGAAAATAGAAGATCGAACATCTGATGAGTTTTGCATCTCTGAAGAAACCAGACAAGGATGTATCCTATCACCAATTCTATTCAACATTTACGGTGACTATATTCATGAGTAGAGCTCCCGAGGATTGAACGGGTAGTGCCAGTATTGGCAGCATTAAAGTAACTAACTTAAGATATGCCGATGATACGACACTACTTGCGAAAACGGCCAAGGAAGTGACCTTAATTATCAAAAACATAAAAGATGAATGCCATTTTTACAGACTAGATAGAAATAAACAAAGAAAAAACGAAAATAATGATTATCAAGCGTCAAAACCACAACATGCCCAAAATCCAATTTAAAGTAGTGAACCACTTCGTCTATCTTGGGCTTTAATACGATATTTGCAGAAGATCCAGGGGGGATAGAGAAATAATACAGAACATAAACAGAGAGTAAAAACTTTAGTTTTTCCGGTATTGTTATATGCCACTGAAACATGGAGACAGGTTCTTCGCATTATGTGGACTGCCAGACGAACAAACGCATTCATTATTCAAGAAATTAATGAACACACAAGGCTGTTCCAAAGTATTCAAGAACGAATAATAAGATTATTTGGCCACATTGAACGCAGGGATGGCAATAAGCAAGATATACAGGTGGTACAGGGTTGGGGTAAGGATTCTAGATCACCTGGCAGACCTCCAAAAAGATAGACACACCAAATTAAAGGTCTAACTGATACACCTCTCCAAAATTCATCCAAAAAAGCCAGAAACATAACAACAAACAGAATAAGTCCGGAAAGTACGCGAACGAAATTGTTTCCATAAGTAACGCAAATGATCAGACGTTCGCATTTTCCACGGAACGTCCTTTATGTTAAATAAGCTTGCTTCAAAATGTTTCATCTAATAATAAACATAATAATTACAGCTTTATTCTCTCTCTTTGGTTCTGTATCGCCATGAACCCACTCTCAAACCGACTAAACTCAACCAAATAGGACATTGCTTTGAAAAAATATGGTGAACTTATACGACTAAATCATTTGCTCTACAAGGATGATCTAAAATTATTTGCCTCGTCGAACATTCACCTGCAACAAATGTTAAAAATAGTGGAAGAATACTCCAATGATGCACGAATGTAATTTGGACTGGAGAAGTGCCGCATATTAAACATCAATAAAGGAAAAATGCTGAACAATGATTTTGAGAAACAGAACGGAGAAAAAATCGAGGCAATGAGTGCTGTAGATACATACAAGTATCTGGGTATGAAACAAGCACGCCGAATTGATCACGGTTTAATGAAAGAAGAGCTTACCAGTCAATTCATCAAAAGAGTAAGACGTAAGAAGAAAAGGTAAGTTTTGAGAACAAACTTAAATAGCAGAAACATGTCTAAGGCTATCTACACATATGCATGTTCGGTGCTAAACTATTCGTTCGGGATATTTAACGAGAGCAGCACCGACTTACAAAATTTGCAACGTAAGATCAGGGTACTGCTTACAAAATCTAAAAAACACAATCCTAGAGATGCAATGGAACGAACAACATTGCCGTGACAACAAGGCGGTAGGAAACTGCTTGGTCTTAGTAAGCAACTGGACTAGAAAATCTGCGGAAATATTTCTTAAAGCAGACGGAAACATCTATGCTACATAAAGCTGTATGCCAGACTGATCGATCAACATCACTGCGACTAAACGATGATCAAGTTCAAGTCTACACAAAAACCGAACTTGAGAAATTATAATCATGGAGAGAAAAGCCTCTGTATGGGAGACATTTGAATGAGGTTACTCAGGAACAAGTCGACATGTTAGAGTCGAACTACTGGCTGACTGCTGGATGGATGGTTCCGGAGACAGGGGGTTTCCTCCTGGCAACAAAAGACCAAGTTATACCTGCCAGAAATTACCTCAATTATATAGTTCGGCAGGGCAGTGTGGCAGATGATCGATGCAAATATGGGTGCCGGGTCTGCGAGACAATCCAGCATATAACAGGGGGCTGTGAAGCATTTGCAGCAACAGAATATAGAAAGCCACGACGCAGTGGCGAAGATCCTTCGTCAAGAATTGGTAATCAAACTGCAGCTAAAGGAATCAGAGCAAGTCCCATACTACAATTACAATCAGTACTGGAGAATAATAGTAACACAATGTATTGGGACCGAACAGTGCTTACCGAGCAGAAATTAAATAACAGACCCGATATTATTGTTCTTGATAAAACTTTAAGAAAAACAACGTATCGATATAGCTATTCCAAACAGTAATCTAGTTGCAAAACACACTAAAAAATTCTAAAATATAAGGAGCTTCAAGAACAGGTGAAAAGACAATTGAATATGAACTGCGTGGAAACAATACCGATCGTACTGTCATCAACTGGAATCATTCCAAAGAGCCAGATAAAGAATATTAAAACTTTGGGTATCAACGATCACCTTTTTAGAGCCATTCAGAAGGCTGTATTGCTTGGAACAGCTCGAATCGTTCGAAAGTTTTTGGACAACAATCGGAAATCAAGGACATCCATCGTCACGACTGCAACCGTGTGGCCCTAGAACATGGAAAGGGTCCGAAAAGAGCTTCATCCTTTTGATATCTAAGATAGGTGGGATAACTTAATGTTCCCCTTAGAGGGAGTGCGAATGATTTTAGGCTAAATCACAGCTATATTGTCAACAGGAAATTCTATAAGGTTCAGCAACTCAAATGGACGGGGCACGTAGCGAAAATGCCAGAAAGCCGAATACCAAAAAGAATCATAGAGACAAATGGGGGGTAACAGAAAGAGAGGTAGACTAAACATACAGCGACAGGACAATGTAAGAAGAGCTACCTGAAGAACTGTTCAACCAAAAACTGGAAAGGAGCCACTGGAGATCGATCCTGTTAGAAGCGAAGGTTGAAGGAGTTCAAAGCTCACTGACAGGCTGTAGCATCACAGGAAGATAAATTGCATGACGAACTTAAACTATGTACATTCTCCACAAAATTCAGTTCAACACGTTAATTTCAAAATTAAATGGAAATGTTGATGATGCTAGTGATCATAAAAAATTATATTTTCGAAATAAAATTTTGCCGGCAGCAAAGCGCCATCTATATGTCAATACAGAAACATTTTCAGCACAAAGAAACACTATCTAATACTAAAAGAAATGCGCTCCAACTTAAACACCAGAAACTAGAAGTTTAAAACTGAATTAATATTTTTCCGGTTTGTTTTTCATAAAGTGAAACAGTCACACAAACTAGAAAATTAAAAATCGCTTCCTATGAGAAACGGTTCAATTATTTTTCTAAATAACCTTCAAACTTTATGATGCAAGAAATTAAATCTACATTAATTTATATTTCTATCCGCTCATCCACTATTTTAACATATTATATTCCCAAGTCATAAACTCTAAAAAATGTTTTAAATAATTTTAATGCAATAAATTCTCGCATGTTCCATTGTAAAAGTGTTTGGCTTCAAGCCCTAGAATATGAAAACTGCACATTTGTAAAACAACGATTTTGTCTACGTCCATAGGGTCTGCGCAGTTTGCACGACTAGCAGATTATAATGCAGTGTGAGCATTATTTCAAATAATAATTTATTTATGAAAATGAAAACATAAGATATACAATAATAAATTTGCAATAAACCTACAAACTACAGTGACGTAAAAGACGGTTCCCCGTTTTAAATTTGAGTACATTATTTTTGGTTAACATATTCTTTTCATTCTTTGTTTCAGAATATGCTGAAAACTCAGAAGTTTTGAAAATGGAGCGGTATTCACTTGCAGAATGAACACAAATTGTTATAATTTACATTGAAAATGGAAGAATTATTTCAATTCAATCACGAGCGATCCAGCATTGATGTATAATATGGCAGGAAATTTAAACTAGAAATTGTTGTCATGATTTTGGTGGTAACGCCCTCTATATAGCTATAATTAATTTTCACAAATATCCCAAAACAGCAGATATGTAATCGGTATATACACATTATGTCGGAAAAATAACGAAACTTTGAATAAAAAAAAGTTAATTATTTTGTCAAAATTATTTATTTTTATTCAAAATTCATCCCTTCCACAATAATACACCGCTGGGCACGGCCAACAAATGCTAGCATAGATATTCGTTAAGGCTGTAAATATACCACGAAAGTGTTTAAATCACCCGGATAGTTTTTGTTATGCATGTGGAGAATTATTGCGGACTTTTACCTCTCAGCGTCCAAATTTCACACCATTAGTAATAAAACAATATTTCGGTCACTTTGGTTTTCCTGTGCGCGATCAAGATAAATCCTTGGTCCCTCATATCTGCTGTGTATCATGTGTGAGACTTCCGCTTGGCTGGGCTAAGGGGTCTAGACATATGCCCTTTGCTGTGCCAATGATTTAGACGGAACCAACAGATCACGTAAGTGATTGTTATTTTTGTTTGACTGCTATAAAGGATATCACAACTAAGTCGAAACACACCATAAAGTACACTGGCCTGTCATCTGGAAAAAGACCAATCCCACATAGTGTCGAATTGCCTGTGCACCCAACATCTCCAAATCCATTAGAAACTCAAAAAGCTACTGCTAGTCAAGACGATAACTTAGACATAGAGTACGACCTAACTTATGAACCAAGTACTTGAAAAGAACCACACCTATTGACACAAGGTGACCTAAATGATAGGGCACATGATATACATTTATCTAAAAAACAGTCTGAGCTTTTGAGATCTAGATTAAACGTCTAGAATATACTTTCTCCCAGTACAAAAAAATGTCTATTTTCGCCATCACGACAATGAATTGAAATATTTTTCTCAAGCAGATGATTTGGTCTATTGTAATGAATCTGTATATGTATTGTAATGTAATTTTAATGAATCTGTTAAATTTTGATTACGATTCAAGTCATTGGCGATTGTTCATTGACTCATTAAAAACTAATTTGAAAGCAGTGATGCTACACAACGAAAACATTCTTCCTTCAGTACATGTAGCCCACTGTTCTAATATGAAAGAAACCTACGAAAATATGAAATTATTTCTAGAAATGATTTAATACAGTAAATACTTCTAAAAAATTTGTGGAGATTTTAAAGTTATTGCTCTTTGGCTTGGACTGCAGTTTTGTTACACAGAACATTGCGATTTTATATGCGAATGGGACAGTAGAGTTAAAAAAATCACTATATAAAGAAAGGGTGGCCCAAGTGCAAGTCACTTTCTCCAGGACAGAAGAATGAATGAAAACACCTCTAGTAAACTCTGAAGATGTACTTTTACCACCCTTGCATATAAAACTCGGCCTCATAAAAAATTTTGTAAAAACGATGGACAAAAATGGTAATGGATTTTTATATCTGAAAGAGAAATTTCCCAAAATTAGCGACGAAAAAATTAAAGCGGGGATATTTGTAGGTCCTCAAATAAGGAAACTAATGTAGGATAACAACTTTCAGCAAAAACTGAATGATCTTGAAAAATCCGCCTGGAAATGTTTTGTTAATGTCGTAAAAAACTTTTTTGGTAAACATAGGGCAGAAAATTACAAAGATTTAATTAATCAACATTTGATCTCATACAAAGCTTTGGGGTGCGATATGTCCTTGAAGATACATATCCTGGACTCACATTCGATTTTTTCCCTTAAAACCTGGGTGCTGTGGGTTACGAACACAGAGAGAGATTCCACCAGGATATTTCCCTTACAGAGATGCGATATTAAGGGAAATGAAGTCTTAGGATGTTAGCCGATTACTGCTGGGGATTAAAAAAGGACCTATCGGAAGTACTCGCGAAAATCAAAAATATTGTGTATAAGTGTATAATTGTATAAGCGTAAGTGTATTTCTGAATATTTTTTATAAAAATATATATTTGAATGTCACAAAAAAACTTGACGTATTAATTTTTTTTATTCGTGCATTCTTGTTAGGTGGCCATAGTACTATCTAAATTAGACAGACATTTTCGTGTGACAAAAAAGTTTGAATTTTGTAGACCAGTGATATCAATATATTTAGCTCAAATAAAAGATGTTATATTAAGTTGAATTATTGTCAACAGATAACAATATTTTTCAAATTCCAAAAATAAAAATAGTTATGGTATGGTACACCTAATATATGCGCTCATTAGCAACTCAAAACAAAGTCCAAGTTAAAAGACCACGAAAATAATAAAGTAATAAAGTGCATCATGTATTTTTTATTCTATAGCTATATTTAATAACACAAGAAACGATTCCAACGTTTGATTTATATTTATTTTCAATTTCCAATACGAAATTATATTTGATAGTAGCAATTTCTTAAGAAACATCCGTAAAGATATATTGCTGTAAACTGTCATATGTTACTCTCTTGATTCTAAGCTCTGAGTAATGAAAAATCGAAACTAGCTGTTGGTAAAACAAAAATAACTTATTTCTCTACGTCAGTAGGGCTTGTGCAGTTTGAACGAGGGAGAGATACTGATGCAGGTCTATAAATAAACCGGACCTGACATACATCAAGATGAGTTTTCCCGTCTTGTGAGCACGTACAAGCCTTTTTTTTGTTGCAAATGAAAGGGCAATAAAGATTAATACTTTAAATGTAGATGTACTTATAGTTACTAATGTAATGCATCAATACTGAATATAAAGAAGTTACAGATGTTATACTACCGCTTAAAATGACGCATTAAACATTTCAATCATCATATGTTTTCTTCAGTTATGTCACTGTAGAATTTTTAATTAAGGAGATGAATTTGATATTATAATTTCAACAGTGAACATTCATTTGCGGGACGAAAGATAAATTTAATAAACAAAATATATGGCATTATTTATTAAACTATATTATATTTACAATGAGGGAAAAAAGTATTTGAACAAACCGATTTGTCGAAACTTCCCCTATTTTTAAACTTTCTAATTGTTTAACGATATCTCATTAGAAACTACATCTGACTGTCAACAAAATTATACCATAATTAAATCAAAATAAAAAATTCAATGAAAAATAGTTCATGAAATAACAATTTTAAACGACAGAAAGTATTTGAATAGGCAAAAAAGTTACTAAAAAGCCTAAAACGCTAAAACTTTTAATATTTTGTAATGTATTCATTACTAATTGAAAAGTTAGCGGAGCGGAAATGATAAAACAAGTTTATAGTTCATTTTTTTTTAATTAAATCATGCTAACATGGTTAGCAAAACGTGCGTCGAGAACTTTAAAAAAGTGTTTCAGTATTTAGTGGTAAATCTCTTTGAGTTTAAAGTTTATAGTTGAAAAAATTACTTTATTCTACCGTATATTCTCCCTTAAGCTCGATACATTTTTTCCAGCGGTTCTCCAATTCATTTATTCCATCTCTGAAGTGATTTTCTGGAAGTCCTTCAAAATACTCTTCTACAGCTGCTATAACTTCTTCAACTGATGAAAAACGCTTGCCACGTAGGAATTTTTTGGGGTTTGGGAACAGATGAAAGTCAAAGGGGTGTCAGATCTGGTAAATATGGTGGATGCTCCAAAAATTCCTAGTGTAACTTCTTCAATTTGACCATTGGAAGAACACCGCTGTGAGGCGGTGCATTGTCTTGATAAAAGATGATTTTTTCTTAGGTAAACTAGGTGTTTTCTTACGAATTTTTGCATTCAATTGATCCAAAAGGTTTGAGTAATACTGCCCTGTTATTGTTTTACCCGTTTGAAGGTAATCAATTAACAAAATGCCTTTTGCATTCCAAAAATTTGATTCCATAACCTTTGGCTGCTTCGGAGCTGAACAACCGAGTTCAGTCCACTCTGTGATTTGTTGTCACAGTTCAAGTTCATAGTGGTAAACCCAAGTCTCATCCATAGTTACAAAACGCGGTCTAAAATATATTTTATTCTTTCGAACAAAATCCAAAAGTTTTACTCGAAGTCGTTTTTGATCAGAATTTAACAAATGTTTTCTTTAAAACACATAGCTTTTTCAAGTCCAATTCCTCTTTCAAAATATGAAACACCCGTGAAAGTCAATTGTCTGTCATCCATAGCCATATCATGTAGAGAATTAATTATCTGTTCAGTAATTGCACTTATTGGATGTCCAGAACGAGGATCATCATCCAGGCTGGTACGACTACGTTGAAACTAACGTGCCCACTTACCAACCATTGTTTTTGAAAGAGCAGACTCCCTTAATACATGTACCATTTCACTATAAATTTCCATTGCCCTTAAACTTTTTTTACAAAGAATTTAACTACTGCACGATTTTCAATATTTCCCATTTTTAAAAAATAACACTGATACGTTTACTTTACGCTACTGTTTTACTACTAAAATTTGCATCATCAGTTTCTGTTTAGCCTTAATTCCCATCTTTTCTTCCAGAGTTTTTGGCATCAGTTGCATGTTGCACCATCGCGTCTCCTTTCTAATATGTATATATACATGTAGTACTCGAAAGTATTTAGAAAAAAATATAATAAATAAACTACTATGATTACCGGAAGGGAAAATCATTTTTCCAAGGTAAAATGAGTGGTGTCCATAAGTAATGTATTTTTTTGCAAATTTTAAAACCATTGCCATCTACTGGTAATAATTACAATTAATATAGACCTATATTCCTATGACCTATATTCTAGTAAATATACTACGTGACATGGAAATCCGAACACCCAGTAATAATGATTGAATTTATCAATTTGGAATTTTTGTGATTCGCGCTGCATGGATAGTAGGTTAAATTTGCAGCTGTAGTGAATATCCAATTTTTGCAGAGTGTGTTCCTAAACGTTGTTTTCAATTGTTTCCATGTGTCGTATGCGAAGAAATGCAAACTTTCTTCAACTTACCGAGTTTGACAGAGAACGGATGGTTGACTACGAGAGGCTGGTCTCTCTTTTCGTGCTTTCGAAAGCTGCACACATCGAGCCAGGGGTGATCACGTAGTCTACAAGCAGGGGCAGACATCACGCAGAAGAACAACTGTTGGCTTTAACTGTTGGAACTGCTGTTGGCTTTACAGAGACCGCTTCTTTACCACTAAGGTAATTGCAAATCTATGGTTTGCAGAAGACGGAAGACCCAAAGGAATGCGGAGTGTTTATCTACGGATAAACCTCTAGCTTTAGAGCATCAACGTAATCAACTTAAGTGGTGTAGAGAACGGCAATTGTGGGACCACGAATGGAACATAATAGTATTTAGTGACGAGTCTCATTTTATCTAGGAATGCTTAATGGCCGGTCACGAATGAGAAGATGACGTGGTGAACGACGAGATCCACAGTTTTTTGTTGAGAGGCATGTTCATCACACCGTTAGGATTATGGTATGGGTGCCATTGCTTATGGATCTAGGTCACGCCTATTGTTCATCATAATATGACCGCACTTCGTTACATCCAAAAAATTGTGGACCCTCACCTCATACCATACTTAAGGACACTCCCAAATCCAATTTTTCAACAAGATGATGCCCGGCCACATGTAGCAAAAGTCACATAGGACTACTTCGACCATGCTCAAATTAATGTTACTACCATGGCCTCCAACTTCTGCGATTTAAACCCAATCGAACATGTATGGGACTTAATCGGTAGAACGCTACTAAATTTACACAACCCCCTCAAACTTTAGCGATACTCCGATATTAGGTAGAAGTCGCTTGGAATAAGCTACTCCAGGAGAATATTAATCACCTCATCAGATCAATGCCCAGACACATTAATGAGTGTGTAACAAGCCATGCATCAACGCATTATTAAATGTAACAGCGGTTAAAGTATATCAGGTTGGACTGTAATTTTAATTATTTGCTTACTATGGCCTTATAATTATTTATGTAAATTATTATTGACATTAAATCATTTTACTGGGTGTTCGGATTTCTATGTCACGTAGTGTATATTGATATTCAGGGTGCTTATTATTAAATTGAAAAATATTATGAAAAAAAAGGTGAATCCTACAAGAATGGAAGAGCAAAATTTTCATATTAGATATTTGATGCTTTAGGAGTTTTAAAAGCATAATAATTCTCAAAAATACCGTTGGCTTCTTATTATCCTACTATCCTCGTCCTATCATCCTGGTGCCTTGGATTTCAGAACATGTCAGCGATGGTTTAAAAAAATTTAAGATTCAATATTTTCAATTCGACGGTATAAAAACTGCAAGGCCTGTAGAGTTTGATACAGCTCTATCATTTTTGCTGAAATTGAACATGATCCCAAGCAAACCATCCAGGTATTAACCACAAAGCTTAAATCTTTATGGTCCCCAATATAACGATGTTAAGAGCAACTGAAGTTTAAAATGAAGGAATGTGAGAGCCACATCAACTTTCAGTTGAAAACAACATTCATAATGTAACTATCTGCAGTGCACTTTTATCCAGATCGGATCAAATGTGTACTGTATTAAAAAACTACATTACTTATGGGCAACAATAAGACCAAGTAACTTTAGATACGTCAATAACGTTTTACGTGCTATTTGTAAAGATAGTCCTTGACATACCATAGTAAAGCCAAAGGACAATATAAATTCGCCTTGGTTAATAGTTCAAGAACGTTTAAAGCAGAGTGGTAAAGTCAGTAAAGAAGATGTACGTGTCCATTAGTCCATTAGACCACAGTCGTCCACAGTCCACAGTCACAGTGTAGTGTCCACAGTCTATTAGACGAAGACATGGTTAATCGCTCAGTCACCTGTAATTTGATTTTTTGTACGAATGAATTGACAGATAGAGTTAAAACCTCACATATGTTAATATCCAGGATAAAATTTCAAAATATTGTTTTACTGCTTTATAGGTGTCGCTCCGCGAACTTTTCAATTAGCCTAGTATTATCTATGACTGCCTGCCACCATCTTGGTATTGATACTACCACGGGCGTAGCCAGCATTTAGTTTTGGGGGGGGGGGGGGGGGGGGGTTAGTTTGAAGTAAATAAAACAACAAAACTTTACTTATATGAAATTTAATATCTATTGCGGATTCATCGGAAAAATTACGACATATTTATAAAGTTCTTAACTTTAAATGAAATGGTTAAATTAATTTCGTTCCCCTGCGCTAAATCTAAAACCATTAAAGAAGAAATCTTCGGCTTTTTCTTTTAAATATATCCACTACTTCATCTACATGAATTTCTGTTCCATAGTGAATGTTCATGAGAGCCAAACCATTAAGTCTGTTTTCGCTTGTAGTGTTTCGTAAATAGTTTTTCAGTCTCCTTAGGCTCGAGAAAGACCTTTCTGGGATAGCAGTGGATACAGGAATGGTAGCCAAGATTTGTAGTAATGTGTAAATATTAGGATAAAGGTTTTTATCGCACATATCTAGGCATTCCAAACTAGATTTCGGGGTAGGAGAGATACTTGTCATCACTGTTTTCCATACTTCAAGTTCTGCTTTAACCACTGATATGTTGCTTTCGGGAAGCAGTGACGAGTACATGGAAATTGCTTCTTCAATTTCAGAACTGGCAGTAAAATTAGAAGGTAGCACACCAGATAATGCTGATACTACTTTACGATGTTTGGTAAACCTTTCAACCAATTGTTGAATTGTATGATCAAGAAATGGAATGAACAAATTAATTTTGTAATACGTGCATACATCCAATGCAGGAATGTTCGGTCTATTTAATTGTCTTCCGACGACGCGTGGCATTCGCAGTATACCACCATTTTCTTCCAGTAAAACCTTTGCGTCTTCATAGAGATGCAGATATTCGACGTCAGTGTTGTTTCTCAGGAGTTGTAAGACATTAATAACATCATCTACATGGTTCAATGCCGTATAGCTTATAACTTTTTGAAGAATCACTAAACACATCACAAAATCCGAAGATCGAAGCGTACTTAGCATTTGGGCGGCTTGTTGCGATGTTTCCTTATTGTGATTAAATTGGAGTTCTTCGAGAGCATTCACAATCGCTGAATAAATTTCCCTGAATCTTATAATAGCTTCATGTTTGTGGACCCACCGTATTTCACACATTGAGAGCAAGCTTTTTTGGTTACCGACGGGTAGTAGCTCTTGAATTTTTTCATTCAACAAAGCAGTGCGTTGAGCAGAATGTCGAAAGTAGGAACCAACAGACTGCACAATCCCAATGCAATTTCGGACATTTGCTAATGAACATGAATCAGCAATAGCAAGGTTGAGAGAGTGTGCACTACAGTGTACATAAAGAGCAAGAGGACATTCTTGGCGAACATAAGCTTGGGCACCGTGCAAATACCCACTCATAGCTGCAGCCCCATCGTAACCTTGACCAACCACATGAGAACATTCAAGTCCATGCTTTTTCAGAACATTCAAGTCCATGCTTTTTGGCTTTCTTTACTTCTTCAATTATTTTATGTTGAATTAATTCACCACAAATGTCAATTATTTCGTTTTGGATTTGAGGGCTTGTGTACAGGGCATTCTTCTGTGAAGTATTCAAATGCTCAGCCAGATCTATATCTCCAGACTCAGCCGCAAACCGCAACAGGGCTCTAAAATTACCATCATTCTGTAGTGGTTGTTCAGGTTCTGGTGATTGTGGTGTAATTTGTATGCGCCCCGAATCGATTTTACCTCTCAAGGAGATGCCTTGTTTGCCGCAAAAAATTATTGCTTTTACGATAGAGATTAGTTTCTTTCGATTCTCCCCTTGTTGTCTCTTTCTTTCAGAAGACAGCTGTTCAGTAACCGAAAAAGCCTGCGAAGACATTACTTTTAGAAAGTTATCTGCCAGTTCTGAATTTCGCTTGTGGTATCCCGATTTCGCATGAGCTTCAAATATTTCTAGGGTATTTTTCCACTTACAAAAAGGTTCGGTTACCAACTGGCCGATCCTTTGATGACCGCCTTTACCTTCATCAAGCGAACGTCCCATTACCATGCAAACTCTGCAGTATGCTCCACTTTTATATTCCGAATATGACAACCAGGGGAATCTATCCAACCATTTCAATTGAAAGCGAAAGTTTCGTTTTGTGGAAATAGGAAACTTATAATCTCTGGATGGGTTCCATGACGTTTTTAAAATTTGGACTTTAAAATATTCATCCAAGATTTTTTCTTGATTCGCGTAAAAACCAACATCCAACTTAGCTACAGTTGTAAAAGATGAGGTAACAGGCAAGCTGGCCTGTTGCAGACTAGATGTAGATTCGGCAGTTGAAGGTATCGAACAGGGCACCAGCGACATGGCATCGATTTCGACATTCGGTATTGTGATTGAGGTGGAGGTCGAGGGCCCGCTTGTCATCACAGTCTTCTTATAAGCATGCAAGGTAGCTGAAGCTTTGATAGCTAAATCCAAATTTGTTTCTTTATTAGAAACCGCTTGACTACACCACTTTTTCCAGTAGTCCATACCTTTAGGTTTATCACCCTTCCTTTTTTTCCCCTCCATTTTTCGACAGTAATAATGATTCACGTATCTATCCTTAACAAGGTCACCGAATAACACTGCACTAAAATTACTCACTTACACGGTACACTTAATTCTCTTCACTATTCGTTCACCACTTTTCACTTATATTTGCTTCGAGTTCGCATGGAACAATACTGCCGTAAGCGCGGTCACGCGCCGCTTATATAGCAGCCCAGTAGGAGCCGTCCAGAAACTACCACAAACTTCCACAAAGCTCCGCTCATTCCAACCGAGGAGCGTGGCGAATAATCGAGAAACAACGCAAAGTTTCCATACGATACAAAATAGTTCGACTACTCGACAAGAGATGGCGTTACTGTGCGCAACGTCCACTAGTTCGGATATATATTCAATTAAAATGTAATAATTTAACTCTCTTCACTCCTCGTATTTTTTCGGTATAATATTAGGTAATATTTGGCTTATTTCGGGCTTGAACCCCCAAAACGCCCCCCCTTGACTACGCCCGTGGATACTACTTTTATTTTGTTGTATCACTTGATATATTTGTCCTTTCTGAGATAATACAGTTTTAAAACGGTTTATAATAGTTTGTCCATTAAGAATGTCAGATATTTAAAATGAGAAAGAATGATAAGTACAAGTGATAATCCGATAATATTTATATTATCTTGAAGAACAAATAATGGCATTATATTTTGAAAATAATATCGTCCAAATATCCCCCTCAGCTTCGTCTGGTAGAAGACACTCTGGAGACTCAATTTTCGATTAATCTTTCACACATATCGCGTGGTATATTTTCAATGGTGGCCTGAATGTTTTGCTGCAAAATGTATTTCCGTATACTAGAGCTTTAACACACCCGACCGGCATGATCTTGTTACCCAGTTATAATTACCATTTCGCGAAATAACGCGCCTATGAAACTTTTCTTGCAGTAAATCGATTGTCTAGCGAGATGTGTGACAAGTCGCAACGTCTTGTTGAAAGAAAACATTGTTTATATCCATAATTATCAGTTCAACTTCCAAGATATTATGTACATATTCCATATGCAGAAAAGTCCATAAACTACGTTTCCATGTGCTTCCACATGCGCCATATTCGCCGAATTTGACTATATTGAAAAATTTTAAAAATCGTGTATTTTCTTTGTTAGACTTTTATGTGACAAAAATTCACTATTTAATAAAACTATATTTTCAAACCAAATTTTTAAAACATACCTACAGATAGCAAATGATTAACAAATAAATGTATCGTCCTATCAATGAAAATATATATAGAACTCATTCATATTACCTTGCCCTATATACAAAAAAAAATCACCGACCTTGAGGGTAACATGCCGATAACTAAGGCCAAGCAAAATCATTCACTTATTTTCCCAGTCTGTAGATTTTCCTAGCCACCCGGAGCTTCTTCGTGTGATCTTTTGCAATATACAGTTATCTTCAGAACATTATAAACCAAACCGACTACACACAAAAAAAATTGAAATGATATGAATTAAAATTTCTTCACTGTGTTAACCTTTCATATACTGAATAATGAAAATAAAATGAACGAATACCGTTATTGCTACCGTTACCGCTACGGCAAATTTTAGTTTATCAATGCTTTTTAGATTACTTACATTTCATTTTCGATGACCATTAAAAAAGTAATTCAAGACGAGGGTGATTCAAAAATTTCTCTGCCTCAAATTAACACACTAACCAATAGAGAGTGTCCAATAAGAGTGTCAAAACTATAAAATGAAACACAATGACTACTACTGATAATCTGGATTAATTACCTAAAGAGTCTACCATTAGGGATGATGGAACTTTGACAGCGCATGGCGGCCATATTTGTTTATCGATTTTTGACATGTCTTGTCAGTTCTTTTTCGAAAGGTTTGCAATTAAATCATGGTTCGTCTCATGTTAGAAGAACGTTTGGAAATTGTCCAATTTTATTATGAGAATTCGCGTGCTACTCAACGAACAATTTAGACCCATCGTGGTATTCGTCGTGGTGGTCCTTCTGAACAGGCAATTGATCGTGTTATTAGAAAATTTGAAAGTGAGTTTACTCACCACGATAGTGTGGTGCCTATGCAACAAAAAAACCATAAGTGTTAAGAATATTGCCGGCGTTCAAGCAAGTGTAGCAAAAAATGACAACATCTCGGTTGCTGGCCGCTCGCAAGAGTTAGGTCTCTCGCCAGTAACAACCTGGCGAAATTTGAGGTTGAACTTAGCCTTGCATTCATATAAGATGGTACTGACACAAGAACTGAAGCCAACCGACCATCGTATTCATCATGAATTTGCTTGAATTGGGTCCTCAAAATGATTTTGAATTTCATCGCAAAATCATCTTCTCCGATGAGGCTCATTTCTGACTCAATGGCAATGACAATGACACGTGATACATGAGAGTCCTTTGCATCCGGAAAAGATCACAGTCTGGTGTGGATTTTGACATGGATGTGTCATCAGTCGTTATTTCTTTAAAAGTGAGGAAGGAGCCTCCGTTATCATCAATACCGAGCACTACAAGACAATGCTGGAAGATTTTTTCCCGGAATTTGATGGAATCGATGCGGATGACCTTTATTTTCAATAGGATAGCGCACCACCGCATATTTCTCGAGTAAACATGGGCTTATTGCGAGCCAAGTTCGGCAACTCGTTAATTTCACGATATAGCCCCATCACTTGGCCGCCGAGATCATCCGATTTACTTCCTGGAAAAAGAATAAGTTTTGATGTTTCATAAGGCGTTTTATTCTCAAAGTATATAAACAAAAGTATAAAGTATAATAAACTTCATCAATATGAAAAAGCCAAAATGTGCCAAAACAAAAAAAACGTTGTCCATCTCGAAAGTTTTCAACTACATTATTGAGTCCAAACAAAGGGCAATAACCGATTAGTTGTTGTGTGCAAGGAAACGTTTGTTGGAATTTTGGGTATCGGTAGAGACAGAATAAAAGGAGTACTAAATCGATACTTTTACAGTTCAGAAATGGTCATTGAAAAAAGAGCTGAAGATACAAAGACAAATAAATTTTCGAAAAGAAGAGCGAAAATTGATTGTTGCTGCTACCTGCCCAGTGATCTAAATATCAGATAAAAATGTGGAAGGTGTTTCAACGAGAAGACACTTGCGATGAAAATGTAAATGATAATTTCGATGAAAATGTAAATAATAGATGCTTCAATATCGGCTTTAGATCCATTCGCACCAATGTTTGCTTTAAGTGCCTCGAACTTAAAAAAATCAAGAATGAAAAAGATGCACCTACTAAAATGACGTTCTGGAGTATCGTATACAGAAGCTAAAATCTAAAGCATTTTTCCAAAAAATTGAAGAAAAACGGGAACGGCCTTCTGACAATTTCTTTTGTGCCAGAGAAATTTGGCACTGCCTAAGATACCCGATTAAAGCACCTATTACAGCAGACAACTATATATTTACAACTTTACCACTGTGACTAGACACTCACATGCTCCCCTCTCAAAAGATAAATTTAAAATGTTTACGTGGACGGAAGATGAACATGCAAAGGATGCCAATGAAATCATGAGCTGCGTGTTTTTCACATTAAATAACAGCAACTTAGAGGGAGTAGCTACAGTGCGGCTGGTCGCCGACTGATGCAGCAGCCAAAATAAAAACACTATTTTGTTGTCTATGTGCTTAAAATAGTTAAATAGTCAAACCAGCCCTATTAAAACAATCGAATTAGTATTTCCTGTGGTTGGACGCTCCTACCTTCCCCCTGATAGAGTATTTGCCACAATTGAAAAATAAATAAGAAAGCATGAAGAAATTGTAATGCCAGAAGAATACATAAACATTTTTAAAGAATATGGTACGATTTTAAAACTTGGCAAACATGTCCCCGATAGTGACTGGAAATGTGCTGGTCAATAAATCCTTAAGCCATTATGGTCAATGGCATTTCACATTTGCATTTGAAATTCAACCAGTGCAAAAAGGTTCATTAAACGATGCAGCAACAATAATGCCATCACAATTCAAGGTGAGCTATTTTACCGTTCAGACAAAGGAGTATTTAAGAAAAACCAGACTGATGTCAATATCCAGCCAAAAGTTCAAATCCAACCTATTAAGCAAGCACTATGGAAAGCAGTGGAGAAAACTGGAAAGCATGGAATATAATAAATATGTGTTGGAAAAATTGCACGATAATATTTCCAGTGATTTCGAAGAAACCAGTGAAGACAAAGATCATTGTTTTTGCGAAGAAAACGAAGATATACCCGATTTCTGAGTTTAAGGCATTTTTATGTGCCATTTCTAAGAAAAAAACTTGTTATTTTTTTGAATAAAGTTTCCTTTTTTGTCCAATGAAATTTGATTCACTTCTGTTAATTTCATCTTCAAATCACGCCAAATCCATTTTATTTGGTTTGGAAATTACATTTAATCCACAGTTTCGTAGCAAACGCCACCAAACAGCAGTTATAAATCCAAATTGTGATTTTATATTTATTTCAAAAGACATGGTTGTTGAAATTTTTGAAACGTGATTAGGCTTATTGTAATAAACAATTTAGTTTTAATTAAATAACGCCAAAATCATTCCAAAACAGTTTTTGCGGTTATCTAAAAATTATAAAAAATGGACTTAAGGGGATTTGAAACCAGACAGCTCAATTAATCTATTTAAAATTAAATGTTACTTGAAAACTCTATTTAGGAGACGTCAATTTGGATCTATTAACTATGTTGTGTTACTGACAAATGGGTAATCAGGAAAAATCCTTTCTCCAATTTCCGGTCTAGTTTAGGTTCAATTCCAGACAACGGATATAAATTAATTTCCTCTTGTAGAGTTAGACTTCGTAAGATGGAATAGTACTGAAACCTAAATGGCTTTTGAATAATCTGGCATTTGAATAATCTGGCCTTAAGAATCGCAAGTTAATCCATAAAGCAATTTGTTTAATGAAATAATTTTAAAATGCACAGTAAATGGCTTTGTAACAAACTCAGAGCTCCTTAAAATACTATAAGCAATCAGCAAACAGAAACAATAGTATTTTTTGGTAGATATTAATAGTGAACGCTCTCAGTGAATTTGTAATCATGGAAAAAATTGGTCATCGTTATGTGATACAATACTTTCATTTGAAGGGTCTCAGTCCAAACGATATCAAAGCGGAGCTAAATTCTACTCTGGGGGAGTCTGCTCCTTCGTTTACAACAGTAAAATACTGGGCGACAAGGTTTAAACGAGGCCGTTCGAGCAGCCAATACGAACAACGCAGTGGTCGACCAAATGAGGTGACCACGCCAGAAATGCTCAAGAAAATCCACAAAATGATAGTGGATGACCGTCGACTAAAAGTGCGCGAGCTAGCAGGCATTGTAGGCATTTCAAAAAGTGCTCTACATCGCATATTGACTGAAAATTTGAACATGATAAAGCTGTTCGCAAGATGGGTGCAACGATTACTCTCAATGCAACAAAAACAACGTCGTGGGGATATTTCAATTCAGTGTTTGGAAAAGTTTCACAGGAATAACCCTGAGTTTTTGCATCTATTCATAACCATGGATAAAACATGAATCCATTACTTCACACCTGAGATAAAGAAACAGTCAAAACAATGGAGCGAAAGGGGAGAATTAGCTCCAAAGAAAGCGAAGTATTTTCATTGATTATCTTCAGAAGGAAAAAATCAATCAACGGCGAGTATTATGCGAACTTATTGCAGCATTTAAGTGATGAAATCAAGAAAAATGGCTGCATTTGACGAAAAAGAAAGTTTTGTATCATCAAGACAATGCACCAGTTCACACATGCGTTATCGCGATGGCCAAAATCAAAAAGTTAAAGTTTGAATTGCTTCCTAACGCTCTCTATTTACCAGAGTTAGCCCCCTCGGATTATTTTCTGTCTCCAAACTTGAAACAATGGCTCCCAAGTAAAAGTAAAAGATTTGCCAACAATGAAGAGATGGCGGCTGCGGTTGATGACTATTTTGAGGAACTCGACGATTCTCACTATAAACAGGGAATCGAAGGTCTTAAACATTGCTGCAAAAAGTGCATCAACCCAAAGGAGACCATGTAGGGAAATAAAGAAAAAATTTCCCAAACTTATTGTGAGGACTATCCTCGTAATTCTCAAACCGAAAATAAACAGAATAGTGTTTATTTCAAAATCGTGTGTTTTTCTTGACACTATCTGGAACACTGAATAAAATGGAGTTGTATTTAGTGACAAATCACGATTTTGTAGTGATATGCATAATAAGCGAGTATTGGTTAGAAGCCGTAGAGGAGAAAGGAATTAACTCTCGATATTCTGTAGGAAAGCATGTGAGTAGTATTGAAGAGATTATGAGTGGGCAGCTATTGAAGCTTTCCTACCTAATAATTCGGTACCGAATAAACGGTTGTCCAAGAAGGGTTATAGAACTTTTAAATGTGGCACAATGATGCCCAAGAGTAATTTTAATTTTTATTTTATCTTGAAGAACAAATAATGGCATTATGGTTTCAAAATAACGTTGTTCGAATATTCCCACTCGGCTTCGTCATATTCGTTTGCATATTCCTATAGCGTGGAATGACTTCTGAAAAACTAATTTTCGATTACTCTATCACACATATCGCGTGGTACATTTCTAATGAAGGCCTGAATATTTCATTTAAAATCAAGAATGGGTAGGAGTGTATTTCTGTAAACCAATATATAAACCAAGGGAGTGAGATCGCATGATCTTTGTGGCCAGTTGACATTACCATTTCTCGTAATAAGGCATCCTGGAAACTTTTCTTGCAATAAATCGATTGTGTGGTGAGATGTGTGACAAGTCACACCGTCTTGTTGAAAGAAAACGTTGTTTATATCCACATTTATTAGTTCAGGCCAAAGACATTCCGTTAACATATTCCTATAGCATTCACCACTAACACTAACACGATTTCCATAGTCGTTTTCAAAAAATAAGGTTCAATCACTCCTTCAGACCAAAATACATAGCTGCAATAAAAGCAGGCTGTTAAATTACTTGGAAATTTACGAAATTAAAAAGCCATATATGACGGTAAACACCTAACAAACACCCAGCTAGATTTCGGAAAAACCCCAATTATTGAAAGTGTCATAAATTTAAGGAGACAGTCTCAGAAAATGACCGACCTCCATTAGACAGAATTTTGAAACTTTAGCTTAGTTTATACATAACTCTTTGAGAATGGTCGCCAGGCTGAAACATGTCAGAGAATATCTTGAATATATTGTGAAACAAATACCAAGTATTTTAATTATTATCATTTTTAGTTGTTGCGCTAATTGAACTTTATAAGCTTTATAATGAAAATAATCGTGATGCAAAATTCGCACGGAGTCATCTGAGAAAGGTTAAATTCCTGAGAATTATGTGGAATAGATAAATTCGGATCTTCTCTTACACGCCATCTTACTGCAGCGATATTCTCCAATGATCAGACAGTCCGACACTGATCAACAACTGAACCAGTTCGTTCAAATTTTTCGCTGAGGCGGTAAACAGATTCGGATGATCGATTATGTTAACTATACATTTCACGCATAGTTGAAAAGTCTGGCGAATTGAATATGCATATACATTTAGATGAGAAGAGAATAGATAGCTCCAGAATCCCATTTTCAGCTAGATAAAATGCAGTGTCATATAGATAAGGTTAAGGTTAGATATCTCAGAAGTCTTCGGAGCCTACTTTTGACCAGATTCTAGATTTTTTACCAAATATAAATGTGTTTGTGATGAACAGGTAACTTCTAATTTTACTGAATTCCCTTCAAAGACTGGAAGCTCTAAGACATGCAGTACGTGTAGCATAAGATGAAATACCTTAAGATTAAATGGATTCACTACTCATTCAGTCAATGCGTAGACGACTCAATAAGTGCGTAAAGAATTGATATAGACCAACACATTATTGCATAAAAAGTAGCATACTGGGCTCGTCAGGAATATTAAAAATATTCAAACACAATGAAATTTCTTCCATGATCCACGCAAAAATTTGCCCCCGCCGCCATCAAGCGTCAGCAAGCGTCTCCCGAAACCATTCGTGATCCGCCTAGAGGGGGGCCTTGGCGGGTCACGAACATTGACAAAACATTGTTTCCATAAACCTGTTCAAGTTTTTCTAAAGTATCCGTCTCATGGTTTCCAAGTCTGAAACAAAACTTGAAATCCGGTTCACGGAAATACTTACTAAAGACCACTAAGTGACTGTAGGAAGTTTAAACTCGTACTAAAGATGCAGTAAATGTTAGTCTGCCTCCCCTCCAAAGGGAGAGTATGCCAGATCGACCACTACAGCATCAGTCGTATAACTTTGTTTACACACCTCGTAAACTAACAAATCATACTTGGCAAATATATATTTGCAAAAATGCAAAAATGACTAAATGACTGTCATTTTTTTTCCCATCTTTGTATCAAGTCGAAAACTTTTCGAACGACCCAAGTATAATAGTACAAAACCACAGGATCTGGGCAAAAAAGTTCATAACTATTTAACGAAAAAACACACTCAGGAGATGTTATATGTAACAAAAAATTAATCACCTCTTACAGCATAGCGCCATTCTGTTGAAACCACATACTATCCCGTTCCACATGTTACACAATCCCAACCACAAAAAGTTGATTGTCTCATTTCGTGAATTCGTACTTCTTCAACAGTAATCGCGTTGGCAACTTTATTGTTGAACACGTACGGACCAATAACTGGTCCATATCATAAATCACGTGCAATTGTAGCTCGATAATCTCTATTGTAGTTCGTTCACCCCATATACGGAAATTTTGTTTTGTTACCTATCAATTTAAATCAAAATGCGCCTCATCGATAAAGATAATTTTGTTTGGAAATCCAACTAGTTTAATTATTGAACAGTCGAACCGTTACAAACAACAAATTGTATACGCAGTTCCGCACTGCACTGTAATTTATGACAGATTGAATTCGCAAATAATTTCATTCTTTTTTGTTTTTATATTTTCACTTATATTTGAATATGAGATTTCAACAACGCCTGTTTTATTTTGAATGAAACAAAATATTCATCTTGATTTATTATTTAAATCAAAAGCGATTTTTTTGAAATTTGCTCATATACTCCATCTTTCTTTTTTTCGACCTATATAAACCAGTGGAACCACCAAACTTTAAACCACATGAAAAGGTATGCCCACACTTGTTCAACTTTTGGTCGTCAAGTATTTAGGCACGTATTTAGGCACTATAATAGAAGATAATCGAAAAATGGACGGTGAAATAAACGAAAAAATGGAAAAAGCAGGCAATACAAGGGCTATACAAGGCCCTAAAAACAACATTCCTAGGAAAACGTTACATACTGAAAGAGGTAAAAGCACAGGTGTATCAGAAAGTAGTGAGAGTATCAATGATATACAGCAGCGAATCTTGGACCTTAACAAAGAGAAATAAAAGTAGAATTACGACTGCAGAAATGAGATTCCTACACAAAATAGAGGGAATTGCAAGAACGAATAGAGTGAGAAATACGACAGTAATGGATCAACTGGAAACGAAACCAATACAAAGAGCTATAGAAGAAAGACAACTGGACTGGCTAAAACACATCCGCAGAATGAATGAAGAGAGATTAGCAAAACAAATCTATGACGCGAAAACACGAAGCAAAAATAAATTTGGACGTCCAAGGCTGAGATAAGAAGAGCAAGTTCGACAAGCGGCAGAAAAACGAGGAATACATTGGAATGAGGCTAGAAAATTAGCACTAGACAGGAACTCATGGATGGTAAAAATTCATAAAATACCATCATGCTGAAATGTAAACTGTCATCCCTAAAGGTGCAACAGACTCTTCAAGGATATTACAAGAATTCGATAATCCCCCTGATATTTTCTTCACACCAATTAGATTGCCTTATAGAAAAGCCAGAGAAGTAAACATCCTATTTACCATTGTTTCCTTTATTATCGGAAGGCGTTTGACTCAGTAAAATCGAAGAAATTATGATAAATTCTGCAAGAAATGAGAGAATCAGATCACCTGATTAATTTGTGATCTATACGAAAAAAAAACACAGAAGTTGTGAAAATTATACATAGAATATTCGATAAGTTTTGCGTCAATAAAACAACCATACAAAGATGCATTCTACAGTCAATTATATTCAACATTTATACTGAATATATCAGGCAAAGAGCTTTTGAGAATTGGAGGGGTGGTGTCCGTATTGGAGGCATTACAATTACTAACTTAAGATATGCCAATGACACTACACTTCTTGCAAGATCACCCGAGGCAGTAACCTTAATTATCAAAAAATAAAGAATGAAAACCGTCTTTACTGACTAGAAATAAGTGAGGAGAAAATAGCAATAATGACTGTCGAACGTGAAAACAACATGCCCAACATCAGTCAAATAGGCAATTTAAGGTAGTAAGCCAAATGTCTATCTTGTGGCTTTAATATCAAACGAAGGCGGTAACACTCATGAGATGACACTCAGAAGATGTAACAGAAGATGATAAAGCACAGACACAAAGAACAGACAGTAAAAAAACCTTAGTTTTTACTATCTGGAGACGGGTCCTTCGCATTCCATGGACTGCCAGACGAACAAAAGCATCCGTTATTCAAGAAATTAATGAACCTACAATGCTATCCCAAATTATTCACGAAGGAATAAGATTCTTCGACCACATTGAACCTAGGAATGGTAACAACCTAGAAACACTGTTGCTGCACGGTTTCTAGATCACGCGCCAGATCTCCAAAAAGATGGACAAACCAATTTAAAGACCTAACTGGTCCATCTCTCCAATATGGAACCACAGAAGCCAGGAACAGAGAACGCTAGCGAGAAGTAGTCCGAAAAGAACCCAAAAGGAATGAACTTCCATAGGTCACGACTTTTCTGTAAAAAGAATACGAAGAAGATATGGCGTGAAAAAAATACTAAAAAAAATATATAAAAAATGGTTTGTTTATGTATCCATCTATCAAAATGCACCTCATCGAGACAAAAAACTCACAACAATTTCAATACAACCATTTTCATAATGACTACTGGACAAATCGTACACACCGTTTCGTACAGTTCAATGCCATTTTTATAAATAGCAGTTAAACTGAAAAGACAAAAAGATCATCAGTCAGCCATTATTGATTCACTGCAGGATGAAGGCCTCCCCAGCATCCTTCCAACTCGCGCGGTCCTGAGCTTTCCTCAGTCATTCGGGTCCAATATACTTGATGATGTCATCGATCTATCTCGTGTTATCGTATCATCGTGTTCTAGGTCTTCTTCGTGGACGCTTCTTATCAAGCGATATCCATCCCAGGATTGCTTTGGTCCATCTGTCGTTACATCGCCCCGTTATATAGCCTTCCATTTCAGTTCCTTCACCTTTCCAATGTCACATACTTTCGTCTGATCTCTTACCCACATACAGGTCTTTCTGTTCCGCTTTGTAATATCAAGCATACACCTTTCCATTCCCCCCTGTGCTACCCGAAGTTTTTAAATTGATTGTGATGTGAATGTCCATGTTTCCCTTCCATATGTCAGAACAGGCACCACGCACTGATCAAAAACTTTTCTCTTCGTACAAAGTGGGAGTTTGTTCTTAAACACTATGTTGGGCCTGCCAAATACCTGCCAGCCACATTTAACAACGTGGTACCACACCGGGCAATATCACACTCCATTGAAATCCTTTGCCCAAGATATATGTAGAGGTCCGCCACCTCTAAATCGCTTCCTGAAATAGATATTCTTTGTTTTCGGCAAATTTGTTGAACATAATCTGACTCTTTTTCAGGTTTATTTTCAAGCCAAATAGTTCTCCCACCGTTTGCAGCTCTTGTATGTGTCTTTGCAGTTCATTTGGGTATTGTGACCGGACAACGGTATCATCTGCAAATCTAAAGTGGCTTAAGTATGCACCATTTATTTTTATTCCATCCTGTTCCTGATCTAGACTACGGAACACCTCTTCAAGGCAGGCTAAGAAAAGAACAGGCGATATTGAGTCACCCTGCCCTACATCTCGTTGATCACATTGATTTTAACTTGAAGATAATCCATGTGAACTGTCGCTATAGCTTCATCATATATGGATCTAGTAGGTTCACATAGGTAGTTCACTAGAATAGGTACTTCACTTAGTAGGTTCACATAATGCATCCAGTATGGCCTGTTTTGATATTGAGTCAAATGCCTTTTCATAGTCAATATATTTCAATGGCCTGTTGGACAACCTGGATATGATCCATTGTACTGAATCCACTTCTGAATCCTGCTTGCTCTCTTGGTTGAGCGTAATTTAATGTTTTTAATATTATTTTAGATATTATCCTAATGAAAACTTTGTACAATACTGATAAGAGGCTTATTGGGTGGTAGTTTTTTAAATCTTCTTGTGCTCCTTTCTTATGATGAAGAAATACTTCAGCATGTTTCCATAGATTGGGTATATTTTGTTGTTTGAAGCATTTTGAGTACAATTTTGTAAAGTATTTTATGTATAGTTCGACCGCCAGCTTTTAACATTCCAACAGTTATAATGCCCTTTCCATCCAGGATATCCAACAGGATATCTGGTATTTTCTCTTCCGTGGGCATTACTCTCTTTGTCTGGTTGTGACCTCTAACATTACCTTTCGTTCTCTACACACTGTGCCATCCTCACGCATTAAGACAAACATATGTGTCCTTTTATTTCTCAGTTTCGTTTATTCCCTTGTTTTCTTCTGGTGTTTCTTGCACTAGCTGCATGCTGAACCAACGCATTTCCTTTCGAATACGTTTTCTTATAGTTTTGCAAAGCTCAACGAATTCGACTCTGCCAAAAAGATTCCATTCCTGCACTTCTCGTTGTCTAGAAGCTCGGCCACGGCATCATAAAATACCTCAATTTCCTCATCACCATAGCTTATAGATGGTGTATAAACTTGGACGATTTGAAGCTTCAATTTTTTATTCAGCTGAATGGCGCATTGGGCTAGTCGATCAGATATACCTTCAAATTTTAAGACATTGTCCTTCAACTTTCGGTTAATGAGTAGTTCAATTCCGCCAAATCGTCCATTCTCCGTACCCCAAGTGTAAAATACATGACCAGTGGGTTCTAGTTTAATTAGCTCTTCTCCCTTTCTTAGTGTTTCACATAGCCCTATGATATCCCAATGTATGCTTTCAACCTCAATCAACAGTTCTTGCAGTCGTTCATCCGTTTTCATTATCCGAATATTAAAAGTTACAATGTCCAAAGTCCAGTGGCAGCCTGATCTAACCCGGTGATTCTTAGCACCCTCATAATCTGTGGATCCGCCCAGTGCGGATTGGCAGATTTTCGATCATGTTAGTCTGAGGACTCTACCTTGGCCTATCCGCCATGGGTTACCCTTACAGGAGTATACGCTCCAGTCGGCATTGCTCAAAGCTGCATTAACTTGCTGAAGCCCCTTTACCACGCTAAGGTCTGATCCACAGAGAGACATTATTATTCTACTTAGAATCTCATTCTAATCTTATATCAGCTCATGAGGGTCGATATTCCAATGCCAAGATGAAAAAGCAATTCAGCTCCTCTCACCCTAGCATAACACTTTACGAACAATGTGACACGTCTGCAAGAGCACAGCACATTGTGCCACGATGGCAATCGATCTCGAGATACCAAGGCTTTCGAGGTTCTTTGAAAATCTCTTACTACCAGGCCTTCGGCGGATATATCGAAGGGCACTATATCGACCTTACTCAGTTTAAACTGGTTCTTCAAGTCGTATGCCAGATTTTCATACTTTGAGGATTTCTCCATCTCAGTTTTTCTAATGCTGTGAGAAAGCGGCACTGCAATGTCAATTATAAAAGCTCTTTTCTCCTTTTTGTTGATTAGAACAATATCTAGTTTGTTATAATCAACCGTTCGGAGTACAGGAGAAGACGAGTGTTTATAATATGGAGAGGTGCGCTTTCTACTAGCGAGTATTTTTTGCAATTTGCTGACGTATAATTTTGCCAGCTGATTATGCCGTCCTAAATGAGCATTAGGAACAAGGGCCGGGCAACCGCCAAAAGTGCTCAATTTTCCCAGCGTCGCGCATTTCCTGCACTTATCGACTACGTTCAAATGAAGTATATGCTTTTCATAGTTCTTTGTTCTTGTTACCCTATCTTGAATAGATACTGTGAAATCTTCTGTTTCTGGGTACAACAGTCCATCGGTCAGTCACTTCAGAGGCAATTGTTTGTCAATGGTGTCATCTTTGAGTGACTTAGGATACCTTCCATGTAATGTTTGTCCTTTCCATTCTCGAACGCAATCCGTAAGTGTTGTTCTGCTATTAATACGATTTTGTTTATTTAGGTTTAATGTTTAATGTTATGTTGAAATTAATTTATCAAGTTCATCATATGAATGTTCATATATTGTATATATATATATATATATATATATATATATATATATATATATATATATATATATATATATATATATATATATATATATACATACATACATATATATATATATATATATATATATATATATATATATATATATATATATATATATATATGCCAAGATAAGAAAGCAGTTCAGCTCCTCCCATTCAGCTTAGTACCTTAGGAACAATGTAGCAAGTTTGTAAGAGAACTATTCGTCCTACGGTGGCAATCGATTTTGAAACACCTAGAATTTCCAGCTTTTTGGAAAAGGTTTTGCTTACTAGGCCTTCGGCGGATATAACAAAAGGTAACAGCTCCACTCCCTGGAGTTTCCATTGATTTTTCAGATCAAATGCAAGATTTTCGTACTTCGTGACCTTTTCCATTTCAGTTTTTTTGATGTTGTGAGAGAGTAGTATCGCAATGTCAATTGTGAAAGCTCTCCTCTGCTTTTTGTTGATTAGAACAATATACGGCCTGTTATAGTCAACTATCCGATCTGTTGTAATTGGTCTATCCCAGTAAAGAATGGTATCGGCTGACTCAAGTATGGGGGAAGGCGTGTACTACGTAATATGGTGGAGGTATCTTATCAAATAGCGAGTGCTTTAAACCGATTTGCTGGTGTATAATTTTTGCCAGCTGATTATGCTTGCCTAGGTAAGCATTAGGGGCAAGAACTGGACACCCTCCAATAAAGTGTTCAATTGTTTCTCCCACACCACCGCACTTCCCGCACTTGTCGACAACATCCATGTGTAGTATGTAGTACATCCATGTGTGGTATTATATATATTATTATGTTCGTTCTGAATTTAGCATATCAGCCTAGGCTAGTCGATATTATAATGCCAAAATGAGAAAGCAGTTCAGCCCCTCTCACTTAACATAAGATATATAAGAAATATTGCGTATAACATAAGGTTTAACAATATGACACGTCTGCAAGAGTACTGCACGTTGTCCTACATGGCAATCGATTTTGAGATACCAAGGTTCTTCAAGTTTTTTAAAAAGGTATTACTTATTAGGCCCTCAGCGGATATAACGAAAGGCACTATCTCTACCTTATGTAATTTCCATTGGTTTTTCAAATCGTATGCCAGGTTTTCATTCTTAGTGGTTTTCTCCAACTCGGTTTTCCTGATATTATGAGAGAGTGCCACTGCAATGTCAATTATAAACGCTCTTTTCTCCTTTTTACTAATCAGGACAATGTCTAGTGTATTATAATCGATCGTTCATCTGTTGTGATTAGTCTATCCGAGTATAGAATTGAATCGGATGATTCCAGTACGGGACAAGATGAGTACTGATAATATGGAAGAGGTGCGTTATCTAATAGCGAGTACTTTAATGCAATTTGTTGATGTATAATTTTCGCCAGCCGATTATGTCCTCTAGTAAATTATATTAGGGGCAAGAACTGCAACCCACCGATAAGATGTTCAATCGTTTCCCCCACTGCACCACACTTCCTGCATCGGTCAACAACGTCCATGTGTAGTATATGCCTTTCGTAGTTCCGTATTCTTACTACCTTATCTTGAATAGATGTCACAAAACCTTCTGTTTCTGAATACAACAGCCCATCGGTCAGTCATTTCAGAGACAATGATTCATCAATGGTACCATCCTCGAGTGACTTTGGATACCGTCCATGCACTGTCTGTTGTTTCCATTCTCAGACACAATCCGTAATTGTTGTTTTATCTAGGTTCAGTGGGGTGAAACCCCGGTCCTCCTTAGCAACCTACTTCATTAGCCGGCTGCTTGAATTAATGAAGTGCTCTCTCATCTTACCCTCCTGGTTCAGACAAAGATTCTTAATGTTCACGAGGCATCTGCCTCCCAACTTTCTCGGAATGTATAGTCGCTTTAAAGATCAATTTGGATGCAGACAGCGGAATTTTGTCAATGTTCGGCGCGTTAATCTATCCAGTCTATCAAGGTCTGTTTCTGATCATTTAACATCCATTGATCGCTCTAACCAGGTTTCCACTATTCAGTTTGGTATTTAAAAGTTTTGTAAGCCTCTTTTGGTATATAGTAAAAAAGTCCATCTTTAACTGGTTATGGTTCAATTTCTCGTTTTGAGGTATACCGAAATATTTATAGAAATCTTCTGGTGCCAGTTGTTGTATGTTACAGTGTGTTGAATGTAGATTATTGACTATTCCTTTCTGAATGTTAATGGTAGAGCATTTGTCAAATCCGAATGACATTTTGATATCCCTACTAAATTCTTCGACCATTTTTATTAAGGAGTTTAGTTTTTCTCTAGTTTTTCAATAGAGTTTAAGGTCATCCATATATAGTAGGTGCGAGAGCTTTCATGGATTCCTCATGTTTAGTTTATATCCTATATTACTGTTGTTCAGTAATGTGGACATAGGGTTTAGGGCTAAACAGAACCAAATGGGAGGAATGGAATCTCCCTGAAAAATTCCTCTCTCGATATGCGCAGTTATAATGCATTGTTGATCAATAAGGAGATTTGTTTTCCATTTCCCCATCAGACACCATAAGGAGTTAATGATGGGAGGGCTTATTTTATAAATCTTCAGGACTTCTACTAACCAAGGACTTCTACTACTAGTGAGGGAACACTATCAAAGGCTTTCCTGTAGTCTAGATAGCAGATGTTTAGGTTGCGTTTTCTTTTCCGCACTGCTGTTCCTTGCATCCCATACTTGCATCTTTGCATCCTATGCATCCTTTCTGCTCTTCTTCAAAAATTTTGTTTTGATTTTGGTAAATTTTTTCATTGATTAGGGCTGTCAACAATGTATACAATACTGACAGACATGCAATTGGTCTATAGTTATTGGGTTGCTTAGCACCACCTTTTTTATACAGAAGATATGTATTGCCTTCCATTAAAAAATTCGGGAAAGTATCAGGATTTATCATTACCTTTTTAAATGCACTAACATGTGGGCGGCCAAAAAGTTTTTAATCCAGAAGTTATGTAGTCCATCTGGTTCAGGAGCTTTCCAGTTATGAGTTTTCTTGAGGGCGGTGCAAATGTCAATCGCCGTGAAATCGTTAAACTCCATTTCTGGAAGAGCAGTTGTCGGCTGTTCAATTGTTTTAATCCAAGGTGCCGATTTTTCATAGCCATCTGATCTTTTCCTAACCGATCGCCAATATTCTGCAAAGGAAGACATGTCTATACTCCCAAGTTCTGACCTGATGTTGCCTTGTTCGAGCTCTCTATAAAATTTCTTTTGGCTATTTATGAATACTGCATTTTGGTGCTTTCGTTTGTGTAGCTCATTATATCTTGCTAGCCTAGCCTCTTTAGATTTAGCTTTCTGTCTAAACCGATCTTTAAGATCCAGTAATTTTTCGGAAAAGTTTGGATCATCGAAGCCAATGCCAGATTTATTGGCAATCGTTTTTGTTTTTTTCGTTACTTTACTTGATCGATTACCAGAAAGGTATTCTGAGATAACATCGACTTTCCTCCGGAAATCATCGATATTGTTTTCAAGGCGTGTTTTCCAGGCAAGCGTATTTTTCTGGAAATTATGCCTGCTCGAACTGGGGGTGTATGTTTTTGGCCTGAAATTTCGATCACAGTCACTGCTGCACAGTATAACGCAAATTTTATTGATCTGCGCTTATTACATATATATATATATATATATATATATATATATATATATATATATATATATATATATATATATATATATATATATTTATATATATATATTTATATATACATAATTATATATTATTCTTATCGACTTGATGTCACTCTCTCAGCTTAAAAAGCTGGAAACCATAAACTAATTCCTCCCGCACGACGTTGGCTCGGAGCCCCGAGGATAAATATATATTATTATATACATTAACTGATAAATAAAAGAGGCCAATAATGTCAACTATCGAAATGTCAGCAGGGTTATAGATATAGTATAAAAAGAGTTTTCCAATAAGAGTGTCAGAACTTAATCAGAAATGTAAAACTGTGTATGTCAAACGTAAAATACTGTTTGAAATGTAAATGTCAGCCTTAGAAAGCTCGTTCAGTACATTATGTCAATTCACAATGGAAAGATAGACGATTCAACAGCGCGTGGAAATTAGGAGATGGAAAAAATAAAAAATAATATTTTCACTTCTGGCTTAATAGATTTGTAAACAAACATAAATGCAGTGCATGGCCGATCAAAATCCTCAAGTGACTTAGAAGTTACCTCTTCATCCTCAAAAAATCACTGTTTGGTTGTGTTTTTGGGCTGGTGGAGAAATAGGACCTTTTTTTTTGAAGATGGTGATGTAAATCGTGTTACTGTTAATGGCCATCCAAACAGGAATAATAACACAATATCTTTGGTCTGAACTGATAACTGTGGATATGAACAATGTTTTCTTTCAACTTGTCACACATATCCCCAGACAATGGATTTATTGTAAGGAAAGTTTCGTGGACGCGTTATTTCACGAAACGCTAATCTTAACTGACCACCAAGATCATGCGATATCACGTCCTTTGATATTATGATATATTGTGGATTTATGTAAAATTTCTAGTTTACAGAAATAAACCCCCAACAATTTTTGATCTTAAACACAACAATCAGGCCACCGTTGAGAATATACCATGCGGTATGTGTAAAAGAGTAATCGAAAATTGTATCACCAGACGTAGTCGAGAGGAACATTTGAACGGCATTATTTTCAAAACGTAATGCCATTATTTTTTTTCAAGACAAAATAAAAAAAAACCAATTATCACTTGGTAGTGAGCATTGTACCTTATTTTAAAGTTCTGACCCTCTGATTGGACAACCCTTTATATTTCATATAATTAAAAAAAAAATTAATGGCATTTAAAAGTACATGCTTCTTTAAAAAAATCGATAGAAAAAGCCTGAAAACATCTAAATCTGAATAGATTTGAAGAACGCCTCCAAAGAGTATATTGATGTCAACATCAGAAATACATTAAACTCAAAAAGATTTGCCACTAAACACCAAATTACTTGTTTGCAGTTTATCGTTACGTGTTTTTTCGAACCATGTTAGCATTATCACGCGATGAAAGAAATGCCAAAGAAACTGTCGAAAAACCCCGTAATTTCGTGAAAGTTTCAAAAAAAATCTTGGAGTGCTCACAAGACAATAATTAATGGCATCTTTTTTTAATCCGAATCCCTTATACCGCTAAGTGTCGGGAGGTTTTTTTTGGATTTTTACCTATATTCTTTTTCGATCCATCCCAATTCGACCACGATCGGCGTCGCTTAACTTCAGTTATTTAAAACTGAAAATTTGTTCCACATCGATTGACCAAATTTTATCATCATTTCAATCAACGACATATAAAAATCATTTGATGCACTTGAACCTGCAAATCATTGTATATCTGCCGAGGAACAAATTCTTCGTTTTTAAGCCATTCCTGTTACTTTTGGGACAGAGGGTGTACGAATAAGGGATACTACATATATTACTTTTATCAATCCATATAGTTTTGACCAAGGCTATGTTTTATTATTCCACTGACAATAACAAAAAAAAAATATTCTGATTATAAATGGCATTTTTTAAAAATTAGTTTAGTTAAATCAGTAATAACAATAATTCTTTGGTAACGCATAAAAAAACAATAATTCGCATAAAAATGCGACCCTGACGCTGTCCCAAATCAGTCACTTTCTATTTTAATATTACACGCTTTACTATCGGTGTGAAAATTAAAACCAGTTAGATAAAATACACCCAATATTTCGATCATAACGTAACCTAATTAGCACGCAATTTAGACGTTTGATATCACATCCAATGAGAATCGACTTGTTGGAGGCATATATAGTCAGAAAATGAACAATGCACAATAGTGAAAACACCGTTATCAAAACCAGTATGATAAATAAAATGTAATTTGATATATTTCAGTACAGTTAGAGTTATCGATGAAATATATTGTTGTCTGGCATACCACATGACAAATGTTTGCTACATATTTATTCGTCAGAAATTTTATTTATTACATACATCATTTATACTGGGGAACAAAAAATGCAACAGTGTGAAAGATATTTTATTGGATTAATTTTGTAATTTTTGTATACAACACGACGGTATTATAAAGGGTTGGACGAATATCAGGCTACTATTTTGTTTGGCTCAATTTTTTCTCGTGATATTTGTGACAGTTTGAGTTTGGCGGTTCAGTAGTGCAGACGTGCAAAAGTTTTGTTGTGGATATACACACGCAAAGTGAAATTGTAATACAGTAAAATTGCAATTTACCTTAAAAAAATAATTCAATTATTACACCACAACGCGAATTTAAGCGAAAATATCATAATCGTCGGGTGCCTCATAAAACAATGTATCTTATTCAAGCAATTTCAAGAATTCTGAACAGATGGGGGATAGGCCCGGAATCCACGAGCGGTGCGAAGAGCTAGAAATATTGCAGGTATGGTGGAGTCTACACACGTCGACGACATGGTACACACATGGAATGTCTCCTCACAGTCAAACACAATGTCTCCACTGAATTTTCGCCAAATTTTCACTAATAACTTGCACATATTTTCCTATAAGATTCAAATTATTCAAGACCTATTATCTATAGAAAATAATAAACGATTACGATTATTTTTATGAGGATGTTTGAAAGAAAAAATAAGCCCCAAACTATACAGCAACTCAAAGACAGCATCCGTGCTGAAATCGCCGCATTAACACCAGATATGTTGACAAAAGTTATGGAAAGGGCAGAATACAAAGTAGCATTGCTGCTAATGACTCACATTTGATTGACGTAATTTTCAAAAATGAATTAACACAAACTTTAAAAAAAGAAATATACATATTCTAGAAAAAAAATTGTCTTGTTTCTTTTAAAGATTATAAATAACACTGGTCAATAAGGTTGTTACCCAACGATAATGAGTTATATTTGCAAGAAGTATGCGGTAACTACTCATCAACAACATGTTTCACAGCTGGCTTAGCTCCACTTTATCGACTCATACAGATTGAAACATGTATCGGGTATATTCCTGAACTTCACATGTTATTGTTATCTCTGGCGAGTGTGACATATAAGAATAAATTAATAGAGCACTCTTGAACCCGTAGATTGTTATATATATTTGCCAACAAACAGTTTAAACAGTATATTAGGTGTATTTTTAACCAATTTATGGTTTTACATTTTTGTCTTCATTTATACTGATTGATTGATTACTGTTGTATTAAATATTTCTGTATTTAAATCATAATATTTTCCTAATAATAATGCCTCGCATTTGCAAAACTAATCCAAACTATTTTTGTTATTTGTGTGGTCATTTTACTATGAAAGAAAAGAATGAAAAATTAACTCCACGAATTTGTCGGGTATACGAACTTTATTTTGGTGTCGTAGTTACCAATCAAGATACGAGGTGTGGTTATTAAATAACGAGACTGACGCTGCTATAGAACAAGTACGCATGCGCCAAACGTCAGCTACCAACAGCTGTTTAGCGTGAAGTCTTCGCTTTCGAATGCAGTACGTCTCGCTTATGTAAACAAATCCGTATAACCGTAGCCCTCGTTCGCATTAGAGTTGTATTTTTGTTTCGGAGGAAAAATGTTAAGTATAACAATAGAGCAACAAATTGTTGTGAAATGTCACTTGAAACTTGGAAAAACCGCTACTGAAACTTATAATTTATTCAAGGAAGTGTATGGCAATGAATGTTTATCGCGTGCACTTTTTTTGAGTGGTTTAAGCATTTTCAAGATAGCCGAGAAGACCTTGAAGATGATCCACACCTGGGTCGCCCTTCCACTTTAAAAACGGATAACAATATCGAAAAAATCGGTAATCTGGTTCGATCTGACCGTTGATTAAGTGTTCGTGCTATTGCTGAAACTGTAGGAATTGATAAAGAATGCGTACGGAAAATGTTACATAATAATTTTAATATGTAAAAAGTGTGTGCCAAAATCGTGCCTAAATTCTCACGTTTGAACAACAAGAAGCTCGCAAAAAATGTTTCTACTAACACTTTGAATGCCATTTAAAATGACCCAAACTTTTTGGAACATGTGACGAATCGTGGTTTTTTACTTATGATCCTGAAACGAAGCGCCAATGCATGCACTGGAAGAGCCCAAATTCGAGAGCCGAGAGCCAAAAAAAGGTCGAATGAGCACATCAAAATTCAAAGCAATGATGGTTATTTTTTTGATATTCATGGGATTGTGTAACTTCAATGGATTCCTGAAAGTCAAACTATTAATCAACATTACTATATTTACGTTCTTGCTGAACTCCGTGAAAGAATAAGGAAAAAACGACCAGAATTGCGGAAGGACAAATCATGCGTCCACCAAGACAATGGCGCTGGCATTCCGGCATGGCATTGGCATTCCGCATTTTCTGTCAAGAGGTTTCTAGCCAAGTACAGCATCCCAGTGTTAGATCATCCGCCTTATTCGCCGGTTATTGCGCCGTGCGACTTCTATATGTTTCCTAAGGTGAAATCTGCGTTAAAAGGAACAAGATTTGAGTCCGTTGAAGCTGTAAAAGAGAAAGCGACACGGGTTCTGAAGGAGCTGACAGAAGAAGACTTCCAGCACTATTTCGAACAATGGAAGATTCGTATGGGGCGTTGTAGGGATATAGGATGGATGTATATTGAAGGTGATAATAAGTAAATATGTATGAAATCAAAATAAAATGTTTTACAGCGTCAACCTCGTTATTTAATAGTCACATCTCGTAAACCGTAAGTTCAGTATGATCCAAGCCTTGCATGCTATTGGCTGTAAAATGTCCCTAAAAGTATACATTTTGGATTCACGTTTAGACATTTTACCTCAAAATATGGGAGACGTTAGCGATGAACCACGGTAGCTGATTATTGTTGGACATTAAGAAGAGAAACTGCAGTTATTAATTATAAAAGAAGAAGCACCTCAACGGTGCATTTTTTAAATTATTATTATTATTTTTTTAATATTAAATCTTTAACTGGGTTATAAATGTTGTTATTGATATTCACAAAAACCCTGAGTTAAGCAGAGCATGAAATTAATACCACTGTGAATGTTTTTTAATGATTTCTCAAAATTAATTTAAGTTATTTCATTGGCTTAGAAAAGTTAGTAATTTGTTGACCAGTGTAATTTAACTAATAGGGGATACTTGCCCCACCCGTTATAAAAATCATGAAATTCAATTTACAGTGGATTCAAAAAAAAATAGGTTCACCATAGTTATTATAAAACCTTGTAAATCTACTAGACATGAACCGAATTAGATGATATGTATCTTCTTGTTATCCCATATATGTTTTATCGTCGATAAAACTGAGGATTTGGCTAAACAATCGAGTATCGCTATTGCAGACTCTTTTAAAAACTGCACTTTTTACCGAGCTATACGCTATTTGGCATTATTTTGTTAAAAGATGAGATTTCGACAAGCTTGCAAATATAGCCTAACAACTGGCTGCAATATTTCGGCTACATAACGGGCTGCATTTGAACTGCACGGGCTGATCTGCTTCCGAAGCATACAGCCTGTCATACCATAATTCTTCCAGTAAGAGCCGTATATTAGCAGTTCTAATGCGAAAGTTAAATGTAGTCTTTAACACGGTTAGTATTCGGCAATCTAGTTTTCTTTTCTAAGGTGATCAACGAATGAAATTAATAAAAAAAATGTTTATTGCGTCTGCGTTGTAACTAAATATATTGTAAATAAGCCAGCAGCAATTAGACCCCACCAGTAGTCTCTCTCTCCCCAGTTGTGGAGAGACGGGACAATTGAACCACGGGGCAATTAAACCTGTCGACTTAGAATTATGTTCTAATATGTTAACCCATGATTTGCCTAAAATTAGGAATCAGTGTAATGATTTAATTTTGAAAATTTCCAAATTTTGGGTTTATGGACATGTAAACTTTTTTTAGCTCTCGACAAAATGTTTAATAATATTTCAATTTTTAAATATAATCATAAAATTTCAGTTGTAATGTCTCCATATATGTATATTTTACTATTCCTAACTTGATTTATAGCAAAATAATTTAATTTTTTTTTATTTGAACCATCGAAAGCATCAGACTTGCGCGTGCATCTTGATCTCACACGAAAAATACTTATAAAGCTGAACAATGTAGCATTTGTTATTGTGATATTTTGTAGTGAATAGTTTATTCAATAAAAATTGTTCAACATTATTCAATAATTGTGGTAAGTAAAGAAAGATCGAATTATTATTATCATTCAAAAACGACGGTTAATAGTTAATTATTTTGTTCACAAAATCATTTTTGCCAAGTTGAGATTATAACTTAAGAAATTGATGACAATCAATGTATAATAGATGTTTTTACAAATTTTTTGACGTCTGCTAAGTTCAGTATCCTATGAATATGCTAATTCAATTCAAATTTATTTTTTATAGGCATTAAAATGCTCCGTTAATATGTGAGGAAAACTAGCCGTGGTGAAGTATCCACTAAAATCTACGAAACGGCATGTAAAAGAATTTTGGTACCTAAAGAGACAATAAGAAGTGTTGCAAAATTATTTCATCTTTCTTACACGACATTATGGCGATATCTTATAAAATTTACACGTTTGGTTCAATTGGCCCCAACTAGTGGTTCAATTGCTCCTGCGCTGGGGTCGGTTGAATCACTTGACGTGGTTGTGCAATTATATATTTTTTTTTAATTATAATCATTTGTTGACTAATTTATCTATCGGAAATGATAAAGCGAATAAAATTAACTACTATATTATTTAAAGAAAAGTAATTATTTGTTTAATTCAATTTAAAAAAAATGATTCAAGTATTTTTGGTTCAATTGACCACCCCCTCCCCTTCCATTGCCCAGTATATTCAGCTTTCACAAATATATGGATTTAGTTGCAATATTATGATTATCTTTGATTGTTAGTTCTTGAAATGTGAAATAGTAAAATTGGCTCTTTCCAAATCGTTTCAAACATAGAAAATTGAAATGACATTTTGATGTTGTTTTATATTTTTATATAGAAAAAATTGCAGATACCTAGAGAAGTAAATAAGTCAAGATTTAAATGATTATCTATATTTAATTATTGGTTAGGGGAAAGGGCCAGGAAAATAGAAATGCCTTACGACAACTTATGAAGATTTAAAATCTACGTATCAACGTAAAACTGAAATACTATAACACAGTAATTATACCCATAATTATTTATGCAGCAGTAAACCCTTACCATCAAAAGATCAAAAGTGTTACAAAAACTAGGGCTCGAGGAAGAAACCGTTCTGGCAATTATACTAAGCCAAATGATCGTAAGCGACGAAAGATACCAGACCTACCGAAGAATTGTACCTTAAACAAAAACCTTTATGGGCATCATTATCCAAAAGAAACCAAACAATACTAAAGATATTTATGTAGAAAAATAAAATGATTATGACAGAGAAAAAAAAATGGGAGAATTAAAACTAATCAGTATTATCCACAAAGCTAACTCACATAAGACAATATCATTGCTTTGGTTCAAACAGATAAAACGAAATCTTGAAACTTTTGCACATCCCCGAAACACAAATACATAGCAGAACAAGTTTTGCGGAAAAGTACACGAAAAAGCGTACAAATCAAATTTAAGAAAGGGTTAAGACGCGAGAAATTATAAGAAGCTAAACAACATCAAAGTCAAAGAAAGAAACAGATATTGGAAACGTAGAAAACTCGCAAGAATGCGCAAGCTAACCTGCAAATTATTCTGATTTATCCAAAAAGAAAAAGCAAAGAACATAAACGATATATACAACCGGTAGCAAATAAAGGTGTGTTAAATTGCTTTGACTTTATATATCACTTTAAAGTACTTTTTTCGCTCTATCTAACTGTGGAATGCAACATGGACAAAAAGTAAATTCGCAGGATTTTCTTGTTCAAGTTCAAACTAGGCCGCAAAGCTGCCGAAACATCTCACGACATCAACGATACGTTTAGCCTAGAAACCACTAATGAACGTACCGCACAATGGTGATTTTAAAATGTTGTCGCGGCGATGCCTAAGATGATGAGCGTAGTAGTCGTGCATCGTATGTTGACAACGACCAATTGAGGACCTTAGTCGAAGCCAATCCGCGTACAACTGTTCGGGAACATGCCTCTGAATTAGGCGTATGACGATTTCCAATCATATGCAGAAGATTGGAAAGTCAAAACAGCTCGCGAAATGCGTGAAACATGAATTGAATAAAAATAAAAAAAACGTCACTTTAAAGTGTCGTCTGCCCTTCTTCTGCGCAATAAAAACGATCCGTTTCTCGAACGGATTGTGGCGTGCGATAAAAACGCGATTTTTTTACGACAATCAGCCATGATCGGCTTAGTGGTTGGACCGCGACGAAACTCCACAACACTTCTGAAAGCCAGAAGAAATGCACCAAAATAAGGTCATGGTGACTGTTTGGTAGTCTGGGCTGATTCAGTACAGCTTCCTGAATTCGGGCGAAACGATTACTGCGGGATAGTACTGCCAGCAAATCATGAAATACACCAAAAATTGCGACTCATGTGCCCATTGGTCAACATGAAGAGACCAATTTTCCTCCATAACAACGCTCGGCCACACGTCCCAATAATCATGCGACAAAAGCTTCTACGAAACTCTCGACCATCCGCTATACTTGCCTGACCTCCCACCTACCGACTACCACTTTTTCAAACATCTCGACAACTTTCTGCTTTAAAAGAGAAATGCTTTAAAATCAAGAGGATGCAAAAACACCTCCAGGACTCCGGGATTTTACGCAAACGATATAAATAAACTTGTTTCTCATTGGTAAAAGTGGGTTTATTGTAATGGTTTTTATTTCAATTAATAACGTTTTGTTTGAGGTGAAATATGTACATTTTAATTTAATGGTTCAAAACCGCAATAACTTTCTTAACAACCTAATATAGGGTTTTTCAATTGGGACGGATCGATGTTGGCAGTCTGTGGCGGCCATGTTGCTTTGCGGCGTCGTTATTTATTATTCAGTCACTGATGCCAAATCACCATAACAAATTACACGGTTGAGCAGTACGTCCAGATGATAAAACTTTATTATCAAAATAAGTGTTTGTTAGTGTAAACGTTGCGTCCATTTTACGATAGACGCTGTGGCCCTTCAAAGTCGAGTATCCAACGTTTGGTGTCCAAATTCGAGCCGACCGATTCGGTAAACAATCAGCCAACATCCGTACATCAAAGGACCGCCAGATCGGCCGAGAACATCGCCGCTGTCAATTCCTCGCTATGCACAAGAACTTCGCAGACTACAACTTGGCGAATTTTACGTCGGGCCTGCACCCGTTCAAGATTCAACTAACCCAGGAGCTCAAAGTTAATGACCATAGACACCGCCGTTTGTTCACTGCCTGGGCTTTGGAGCGTTTGGAAGAGGACCCCAATTTTGGCTGAAAAATCATCTTCAGCGACAAGGCGCATTTTTAGATGAATGGATACGTTAACATGCATAATTGCCGTTTATAGGCTGACGCCAACCCACACGAGTTTCACCAGGTATCAGTACATCCACAAAAAGTTCCTGTTTGTACCAGATTTTGGGCCGGCGGCGTCATTGGTCCATTCTTGCACCAAATTGAACGATATGGACGTGGATGACATGTGGTTTCAGCAGAATGGCGCTACGTGCCACACAGCAGACGCCACGATGGACATTCTGCATGAACGATTTGAGGGTATGGTTGGTTACCTCTCGCCGAGGTGACGTGAATTGGCCACAGGTGTGCACTCGTGCATTGTGTCGAGCGAAGAGGACTTTCTTTTTCTATTTCGAAAAAGGACGATTTTTCTTGATTTCTTCACTCAAGCGCTGCAATAACGACGCATAATAATCTCCAGTTATTGTTTTTCCTTTTTTCCAAGTAATCGGTGTAGATGATTCCGCGTGCATTCGAAAATACTAGGGCCATAACCTTGCCGGCAGATTTCACCGTCTTCGCCTTCTTCGGAGCCCGTTCGCCTTCAAAAATCCACTCACTGTTTTGATTGTTCCTTTGTCTCTGGAGTGTAGTAGTATATCCAGGTTTCGTCCATAGTTATCTATCGACGCAGAAACTCATCAAGATTGCGACGAAAAAAAGCCAAAACAACCTCAGAATCGACCAGAGGATTGCGTTTATTCTCCACTGAGAGCAAACGCAGCACCCATCTTGCCGACATTTTTTTCACACCCAATTTTTCGTGCAAAATTAAAAACACCGTACTTGCGATAACCCTATAGCCTCAACTATTTCGCGCACTTTGATTCGTCGATCACTTAAAACCATGTCGTGGATTTTGTCAATCATTTCGGGAGTAGTCACTTCCACTGGACATCCCGAATCCGACATCTTTTGTGGCCTAAACTCATTTACCCAATTATAAACAGTTGCAAATACAGAAGCAGACGTGTTATGAATTTCATCCAATTCAGCTTTGAGTTCTTTCGGCCTTTAAGTCTTTTAAATATAAGTGTTTAATCACCACTCGAAACACACTTTTTTGCATTTTTCTAAATAAATAAAAGTTTCTGGCTTCAATCGGCAATAAAAATAAAACCATGTGATAAATATAACTGAGACTTTGACAGCTATTTGGTGAATAATGATGCTTACTAAAAACAACCATTTCCGATGCTACGAGCGCCACCTCTTGGATTTTCTAAGGACTTATTTAACGATCCTCGTATCAAGTGAAAAATGTTAACCATCATCTAAAAATGTAGAAAAAACTTAAATAAAAAATTAAATGTTAGGTGCGTTATATAAATACGATCAATGCAGATGGCATTTTCTTTTTTAATCAGACAACTTCTCTATTCTTGTATCGTCAAATAGTTATTACTGAAGGATTTCGGCAAAGCTGTAATAAGTCGTACAGATATTACACAATGCCTAAAGGAAAAGAGCTATGGGTTGAAACGCGTGCTGTACCACCGAGTCACCATGGTAACGGTAAAAGTAACAAAGAAATTTCTTAGTTATTTATGTCAAATAGTAGAAGTCGAAGAAAGAAAAGAAATTTGAAGAAAGCCATAGTTTATCAAATCAAAAACGATCGGGACGGCTAAAAATGAAAAATCTATGAGAGAATAATATAATTGTTTTGCTGACTAACAGAAATAGAATGAAAACGGTACCAGCATTTATTATTACTCATTGAAAATCAATAAGCGGAACGACATTAAAAAGATTCTTAGACAAAGGTGGTTTGCACTGAAGAATGTTTTTCTATATAAAAAGACCGTTAATAGGCAAAGAATGTAAGATTAAACAATCAACTTGGATAAGAAAGCCTTAATTTTTATATTGGAAGAGTAGAAAAAGATCATGTCGAAAGGCAAATCGAAATTGGAAATTTCTATTCAAAGAGAAAAACATCCATCCGAAGTTCATTGCGGGAATGAATGTAATTTTAGGAATCTAATCATCATGATGTGATCCCGTACTGCCAAGTACTATACAATGATGTGATCCCGTACTGCCCGAAAAATTATACATAGGAGAGGTTGAACAACGATTTACGATTGTTTTGCCGGTACATCATTAGGCGATTTCATCAAAATAAGTTGAATATGAATTGCTGCGGATATATAAGAACAAATGAAACGCTAACAAAAAATATGAATTATGAAGTGATTCAAAAATCATGATCCATTGGGTTAAGATCACGATTCTGTTCTGGAAGAACTAGATCGATAGGTACGATAGCCCGTCCCAATATCAAAAGAAACTCTCAAGTTGGTTGAACACTTATGAATTAGTTTACGAAACTTGGTTCTAGTGATTCATGATGCACCGCTTTCTAGAGGACCAAACCAAACTAATGATCACAAATTAAAAACTTGGTCGTTTTTCGTTAGAAATATAAACATGCTAAAAGTGAAACATCATCCAAAACAATCATTTATATTTTAATAATGTTCATTGAATTTATTTCGTTAATAGCATCAATTTTTGTAATTTGTACTGTACTTAACGAAAATAATCCCTTTTTAAAACGATTGATAACTGGCCATGAGAAATAGATTGTATACATTAACGCTGAATGCAAAACACCATGTTAATATTCTAAGGCTAATATTCATGACATGAAAGCCATATTATTAGTTTAGTGGGGAAATAAGAGAATCGTTTATAGTGAATTTTTGCCAAGAAAAACAACGATCAATTTCAACGCATACTGGAATACAGAAGAGGAATGATTCATGAAATTATTTGAAAGATGGTAAAAGATTATTGAACACAGTATTCCATGAGATCAAAATTGACCGAAACTGATAAAAAAACATATGTTTTGCAATTGTAATACAAATCTTTATCATCGCCTTCAAAATAGGCTCCAGTTGATATGACACATGCACGCCAACACTTGATCCAATCATCTATATATTTCGAATACTTCTCGGCCGGAATGGCCTTCAGTTCTTTCAGCGAATTCTTTTTAATGTACTCAATCGAGTCAAAACGCATTCCACGGAACATATATTTGAGTTTAGAGAAAATAAAAATGTCACACGGAGCCATATCCGGAGAGCGATCATTTTCGTCATGTTTGTTAGAGCCGTATGAGATGGCGCATTTCATGCCCAGAATATCAAAATGTGTTGAAATGATCCATAAGAGATGCCAGGATCTTCCACTATCTCTCTAATGCCAACATAACGATTTTCAAGCACGATTCATTTAATTTTCTCGATGTTATCGTCGTTAACAGAGGTTGATGGCCGGCTGGCATGGGGCATGTTTTCATCGATCTCACGGCCTTCACTAAATGTTCTATGCCACTACTTTGGGTCTTGAAATAGCAGAATCTTCATAGGCTATGAAAAGAAATGAAATTCTTTATTTATAGCCTCCAGCTAACACACACAACAAAAGTACTCAAATACTATATGTCAACAATACTCTACCTTAAACTACTCTTAAAGTTTATAAAGTGTTTTGATTTTATAGAATTGGGAAGATTGTTAAATTCTACTAGCCCTTTGTGGAACAAACTGTTTTGCGCAAATGATGACGTTACCGTAGAAACATAAAATTATGTTCAACCAATCTTCATCATCTCCAACCAATCTTAAACTATCTAATATAAAGTTAAGAGTACATTCAATTCTTTGTCTTATATATCACAACCATTGTATTTAAAAATATATTTTGTTTTACATTTATTAAGTTAACTGCAGCTAACATATCTTTGATTCTCGTACATCCATTACAGCCTAAAATATATCTCAAACCCTGCCCTCCCTTTTTAAAAAACATATACAAAATAGTGGAACAAAAATTGAAGTGTGGAAGCACTATTGTCTTATAAATACACAGTCTAGTCCAGGTACTCAGATTTTTTCTTAATCAGCATAATAAACTAATTTTCCTAGCTCCTTTTTTTGTTATATATGTTGCATGACTAGAAAATAATAAGCTTTCATATATATATATATATATATATATATATATATATATATATATATATATATATATATATATATATATATATATATATATATATATATTTACATTCATTAACTTGTAATTTGTCATTAGCTATTACTACTATTTTACGTTATTACGTTATTACGCTATTACGCTATTACGTTTTTACGATTTTTTACTTTTAATAATCATAAATTTAATCTTCTTAACATTAACAGCCGAACACTATTACTACACAACCAACTATAAATTTGTTCTAAATTTCTGTTTATGGTTACTATCAAATGATTTATATTACTGCTCTCAAAAAATAATTTTGTGTCATCCGCAAACAGTTGTATTTTACATTTATATACAGAACAAACAAATCTGGGCCCATAACCGTTCCTTGGCGGACTCCATAATTGCTGACTTAAGAGTTCAAGTATTCAGTAAACCATTTATACACTCTATCCCTAAAACCATACATACTTCCATAACTTTTGTCTTAAAAAATCGAACGAATCGAATCGTCTTAAAAAACGATTTACAGTTTTAAATGCCCGTTTAAAATCAAGGAAAATTATTCCAACAAATTGTTTCTCACTAATCGTAACATCCATTGGCAGAGCACTTTCACAAGAATGTTTATCTCTAAATCCAGCCTAATAATGCGTAAGCAACTCATTTTCTTCTATAGCCTATTTATTGAAGAAAGAAACTAAACCCAAACATATTCAAGCATATTGCACGTGATCGTTATAGAACCAAACTAAGAACTGTCCTCTTTTTGAGCGGGGTATAGCTAATATCGACAACTTCATCAGCTGTGTCCGTATCGACATTTTATGGAAACAAAATGCAATTATCAATAAATCGAATGCAATTCAACAAATGAAAAAATCTCAGGGCAGTGTATGAGTTACTGCCGCCAACCCTGTGTTTCTGTCGAACGGCAACCTGCCTATCATCTGGATTTTCATTGGTGGTTTAAATCGGCTCAACCGATTCCCGCCAATAGCAGGGCACTCAGCGGTTCTGGCTAAAATATCACGTGCTGATCACGCGTTGGTCATTGTTTATGTCCGTCTGTCTTTCTTCGGTGAATAGACTTTACAAATTGCCTCATTTGGTGGCTTACTACAGTTCCCAGGGGCTTTTCATATGTAGACAACATATTACTGGGTCTAAAATCTACACACTTAATAGTGTAATTTACTTTTGAAATAGAAGCTATTGTGGAGGACTTTTAGTTTTTTGTAAAACATCCTGTCTCTAGACTGCTACTGATTGATAAGTGTCAAAAAATAATTGCCAATTACCTCAAAAGACAATTTCAAAACTTTCGTACCAATTCCATCAATGCTATTATTTTTATTTTTTAAGTTGCTGACTATTTTTCTCAGGTCAGCAAGTTGGAGAGTCCAAAACTCACCGAAGATATTTATTGGTGTTATAATATTATCTAGAAACTATCTTCTCTGTGATAGGCCTATCTTTGGTACTATGTCACTAAGGCTTTCCAGAAAATAGTCGTTAAAATGTTCAGCAATCTTAATCCTATCTGTTTCTAATTTCCCATTAAAAATAATACCTGGATTCTGATTTTTCGGATTACTATTGAGAAGACTCTAAGAGTCTTCCACATTTCTTTAGATACGTTCCTAACCTGGTCCATTTTTCCTCTATAATTTTTATGTTTTTGTTGTCTGATCAAACCTACTACTTTATTTCTTTGTTTGCGATACGAGTTCCAGTGTTTCTGTATTTCTTCTGATACAAATTGTCTTCTTATACAAAATTGTATACAAATTTCATCCCTGATTTCACCAGTCCACCAATTACTATTTCCCCATTTGCTCACAACTTTCGTTTCTATTACTGGAGCATAAATATTTAATTGATCTGTAATCTCTTGTACAAGTTCCCCAGCTATGCCGTCAGTATATTTTAAGTTTTTTGACCACACGTAATCCATCAGTCCCAACTAAAACTGTCTAAACTTTTTTGTCCATTGTCGTTTTCAAACGGGAAATCAATTGTAAGAATAGAGTGATCTGTTACTTTTGGAGTATAATGTATTTTATATTCAATGTGTTTATCAGTTGTTATGATAAGACCAATTATTGTAGAACTATTCAGTGTTCTCTGCTAAATTTGTTAACAATTTGATAAAGACCATTTCTTTCTATTGCGTTTTTAAGTTTGTTTGAACAAAATGTTTCTCTAGCCAAATTGACGTTACAATCTCCAACTAGAATAGATGTGTCCAGCTTCGTATCATATTAATTTAGGATATTTTCCAATTTATCCTGAAACTCCCTATCGCTAGAGCTTGAAGAATGGTACACATTAAGAATATTATATGTATATATAGTAGAAACTCCATTAGAAACACAAAATTTAACTGATATTGTTTGTTCAATTTTTTCATCAAACAAACATCTGCCAAATACACACTAATTTACATATCGAGCTTAAACTTCACATGTATGTCACATACGGTTGTACCAACCTAAGAACAAAAAAGTTGCCGATTCACAAACCGTACGCGGTTTAAATAACTCAGACCCTGTCAAATTTAGTCACATGGTATTACTAAATTGTTATTTTATTGCATAAAAAACCTACCTCATTTCATGCTAAAAACCGACAGAATTTTCCAGATAACACCATATTAAATTAAATATAACTATAAACATGTTTTAATTATACCGATAAATCGTTTGTTGAATTGTTATTTCGTGCTTTTCTTTATTTCCAGAACATTTATTTTCGTCCATGAGTTACAATGCATTCGTCATTATTTCAGATTCTAAATTTAGGTATTGTATTGTTTGATTATGTCTCAAACAATAAAGTTCCACTTGAGTAATACGTTGATGTTTTCAGTTTAAGCAACGATAGAAAAATACAAATCCTTAAAATCAATATTCGATATCTTGCACAATTGCAATTTTTTGCTATAAATAATTATACTTTTATTTATTCCTATTAAAATAGTTTAATTTCGGGCAAAGCATGGATTTCGTTTTTATTTCTTTTGAAGGAATCAATATTGTGGACCTGCAAAACTCTCATTATAACTTGTTGCTTAACTACTTCAAAAATATTGTAAGGTCGTTAGGATAAAAGTCACAACGATGCTACAAGATATCTAGACAAGAAAGCACGCTCTGTGATCAAAACTTTTAATCTTCCTTCAGATGATAAAAAGGCTTAAATATCTCGCGAAAAATCCCCCTTTCAAAAACCCTAGACATTCTGAAAAACAAACACTACATATCGACGGATATTCTTGGTTTTATTCAACATTTCATGTCGAATACATATTTCATCTTCAACAATAAATTCTTTAAACAGATTCGTGGAGGTCCCCTTTTTCTCCTGTCAGAGCCAATATTTTTATGGGACAATTCGAATCTCAAGCTATTAACAGCAGTCCATTGAAACCCACATGCCGGTTCAGATATGTAGATGACACCTTCTTCATTTGGTCACATGGAATACCATCTCTAAATATGTTCCTTTCGCATTTGAACAGAATACATCCCCAGGTTACAATAGAGCTTTGTCTCCAATGCTGCAAAAAAGACCAAACCAAAGTTTCTCCTATGCAGTTTTATCATAAATCTACCCACACAAACCGTATTTAAATGCGAATTCACATCATCATCATCCACCAAATTGAAATTCGGTGGTCAAAATTTTAGACACAAGATCTTTAAGATTGTCCATCAATAGCCAATAGGCAAACAGAACTTAATTCATTAGAAACAGCACTAATTCAAATGGCTATGATAGGCGTAAAATAAAAAGGCATATTAACAAAGTTCAGTCAACAAGTCATATCCACCAATCGACTAGAGAATTGTTCTAAAATCCCAAAGTTCTTCTGCCATACATCAAGGGAGTTACCGATAAAATGTGCCACGTATTCAGATCCTGTAATATCGAAACGATATATACAACAGAAAGAAATATATCCTAAGAAAACTTCCTTAGGCCAGTAAATGATAATATTCCACCAGAGTCACATTGGTGTCTATACGATTCCTTGTTCTGACTACTCCCAATCGGTCAAACCAACAGACAACTCAACTCAAGCAGAACATCATAACCAAACGGGTCGCAAATTAGATATCGACAAAGCCAAAGTAATCGCACCTATATATTGCTACAACCCCGCATAATTCGTGAAGTAATTGAAATAGAAAGACGTCAAGACTGCCTAAACAAGAGGTACGACGGTTTTAGAGTTCCAAATACACGGAAAATCCTTTATTTCCAAATTGACCATCCGAAACCCTTCCAATCAAACGTCTTCTCTCACAAAGTCCCTGGGAAATAAACACACATAAATAAGTCTTGGAAATTCTAGAAAAGACTATTTCTAAAAATTCCCTCTAACCATGTAAAAATCATATTGTTGTAAAAATCCCTATCTTGTATCTTACTACAACATACTGACTTCGAGAAAACCAAGAAATCAAACAATACACATAGCGACATGAGAAAAAAGAAGATTGAAATTTTACGGGCACAATAAAACGGATGAATCCGAGTAGGCTAACTAGACAAATAGTTCAATTTTATGAAAATAGGAGTAGAGCTAAAATAAAAATAATTAAATGGATTGCTGCATATTAAAGAGGGGCCTAAGATCAGCAAATATTACAAAAAGTGAAACTCAGGATAGAAACTGGTTCAACACAAGGTTAACGTTTGGGAGGCTGGCCAGAGAGAAAAATGTAGGAAGACCGGAACAACTTGGTCTGCCAAAAGGAAGTCTGTGACATCATTGGAATAGTAAAGCAATTGAAATAGAGATGGGCAGGCCATATAGCGAGGCGATGGGATGACAGATGGACCAGGGCAATCCTAGAGTGGATACCGCTTGATCGCAAACGTCCGCGAAGAGGACCGAAAGCACGATGGATTGATGACATCGTTAAGTATATTGGACCCGAGTGGCAAAGAAAAGCCCAGGACCGTGAAAG